>APFE031072457.1:79290-140566 GCA_000404065.3 Pinus taeda
CCACCATGCAGATCCATTGGTCCACAACACCACCGTCCAAATCCACTGATCCGCCGCACCACCGATTCGAATCCAGCGATGCTCTCGTTGCTTCACCACAGGCAAACTTGAATCGCTCCTCCTGCGGGCCTAAATAAATGGGAAAACTAAAAGTTATAAAAATTAAAATATATTCTTCTATTTCCTTCGCCCAGGATGGCCAAGCTTCCTCACCCACACACAATCAACAGCAGGAGGTGCATAACAAGATGCCACTCTAGTCCAAATCCTCAATCTGTCGTAGCATCTCCATTCTTGATCTTGATCACGGATTTCAGCGTGAGCAGGATTCTATCGAGGAAATTGGATCGTTGCAATTCTTGCGTCGGAACCTACGCATACATGAGCCCTGAAAGAATTGACCCCGGTAAGAATGACGAGCGCTACAACGAGTACTCTAGGGATATGTGGAGCCTCGGGCTCACCCTCTTGGAATGCTAGATCGGACGGTTACCTATCCTAGAGAGCAGGATCCAGCTCGACTGGCCGATGCTCATGTACCTGATATGCGATGGGGAACCACATGCTCCCCCACCCTCGACTTCTCCAGAGTTCCAGAGATTCATGCACTGCTGCTCGCAAAAGGGCGGGCCCTTGGTAGATCGATGAAAATCCTTGGCACCATGGCTGTTTGAAATCTTCACCTTCACGTTGACAACAATATCTAACACAACAATCACTCACACCTTGTCTAGCTTATCTCATGTCCCCGGGAACAAAGAAAACATCATTGACCCCAACCTCAATGAGCCTCCACGCTAGGTGATGCCCCAGTGTCCAGGAGGGAGCCATTGGCTAGCTACTCCCCCATGTTCGCTCGGAAATGGGCAAGCCACTAATTTGTTGCAAGGGGGGAAGGGGAGCGCAACATCGCTGCAAGATCCATCGATATGCAGGATCCATGCACCAGCAAATCCATCATCATGCAGGCCCTCCTCAACACTTACAAACGCCGCCAGCTTGAGTATGCCGCACCGTCGGAATAAAAAAAATGGACAAACAAATGAAACATACATTGAGATCAAATATGTTATTTCCCTCAACCCAGGAGGGGCCAAGCCCACGAGGGGTGAGGCCCCCAGGGGCTCTGATACCAACCTAAAATAGCACACAACAAACTCTAATCAAATTCTCTATTATGAATCAAGGAAAATACACACATATTTATACAAACAAAAGTCTCAAGATAGGAATTCTATCTTAGACCTACAGTAGTGTGGTTGAGAGATTCTCTCAACCACACATTAAACTAGGAGAAACTATATTCTAACTAATTCCTATTATGTAGGAACAAACTCCTCAAATGGAGAATTACAACCATAAACAAGTAGGAATTAATTATTTCTAATTGTCTCCTCGATGTATGTTCATGACAATCGTGAAAGGGAGATAGGAAATGGCTATGAAAACGTCAACATTCGCAAACTGTACATGTGCATTTTAATGTAGAAAATACTGTAACACATCCTGGAACTGGGAAGTGACCTCTCCATAAGTTTTACATGTTAATGTTACATGCTATGTAAAAAAATAATGTTGCAAAAATACATCTAAAACATATACCAAAAGAATTGACAAATGTGTCATTGTCAAGAACCCCCTGGTGGGAGAACAGGTCTGACCTCGCACTAGGCTTGGGTTGAGCATGTGGCAGGTCTTATCATTGCCCATCTAGCCGATGGGGTTGTTTTTACAAGTTGATGTTTGGAGATGGTAATCCACTTAATAGGGTCAGATGGTAGGTGATTTCACAGGATTCGATAAAGGAAATTTATGGAGATAAATATTGAAGATGAAGGAAGGTTTGGCATTAGTGGTTCACATGGTTCTTTTCCATGAGATCAACAGCACAATTTCTGTAGGGTTGTTGCAGGGAAAGGGGATCGTGGCTGGTGGCAAGGAAAAGTGAAATTATCTTGGCATAATCATTATTGTCGTCCATTATTATTAATGTTCCCTCTAGGGTTGTGTAGTTAAAAGCGGTGGTGATAGATAAAATTTTTAGAATAAAATTGTTATATAACTCAAATTTGTGTTTGGAACACCTATTTACTAAATTTCAAACAAAATGAACAAAAGTTAACTCCAAACTCCAAATTTTACAATGATTAAACTACAGCTATGAAAACTAATGCATTAAAATTTAACAACTCATTGAGATGGTTATTGTCACGCCTCCAATTCTTTTTTCGTTAAATTGGTCGGGTGCGGCACTGCCTAAGTAATTAACATTCACCATTGTTATCTTACTTTACGAACTACACCTTAACATTCATCTTGATACATGAATAACATATTAATGTGCGGAATCCATTAATATCATAACAATATAGAACAACAGCATGAACACATTCATATGCAAGTAAATCTTTTATTATATGAGAGAGAATTCTTATAAGTGACCGGTAGTATAACTTGACCGGCATTACAACCGAGTCGGGTGCCCACCCATGCAAGACCGCACAGTGGTCTCATCCGATGACTCAACAATATACAGCATAAGTCTCTTTGTCATGTTGGGCGGGCGCGTCCATGCACAACCCTCGCCCAAAATACAACCCAAGTCTTGTTCAAGAGTTCAACAGGTGGGTGCTTTACAACGCCCTCCACCTGCACCTTCAATCACCTTACAATCCTTGTGCAACCATGTACACCACTCGGCAAGTGGGCGCATGACCTGCGCCTTCGCTGTGGCCTTTCACCTTACTCGCACCTTTTGTTAGAAGGTTGAATATTGTTGGTTCGATGCTCAAATGACATCCTTCGCTCGCAAATATATACCCTTCGTTGTGTGTGGACGTCGCGCCCTTGGCCAACCCTCCAACCTTCTCCCCAACCGCACGCTCCATGTAATGTTGTCGCCTTTGTGTGGTTGGCCTGCCCATGGCGCAGGACCGCTCACCAACCTCACCCATTTTACATTGCTTCTTGGTCGGTTCGCACGTTGAGCTCGCCAACTCGCCCTATAACCTTGGAACACCAATCCTTGCCCACATATAAGTATAACGTCTCAACCTTTGGTCACTCCAAGACATGTTTTGTAACTTAGTCACTTCGCACTATGGATGGAGGGCACCCCCGGTTGACTCGCCAATTGCAGGGTGTTACATCCTCCCACACTTGAAATCATTGTCGCCTTCGACAATCCCAACTGCCTGAGTATCTTCCGTTCATACTTCGCAATCTTCTTCTTCCATCTCCAAAGCGAGTCCTCTCATTCCCAGCTTTCTTCTTCCGGTGCATTCTTCCATTTGACAAGATACTCCCGTTTCATGTGACAACCAATCCCTGTAGTTCTATAGCTCAAAATCTTATCCAACTCTAGTCCTGGCTTGTCCACAATCTCAGGTGGTCCTCTCAGTGGTTCATCTCTCTCTGGATGATCAGCATCAAGTCTTCATCTCTTTAACTGACTCATGTGAAAAACCGGATGCTTCATGTGCATATGGTGTGGAAGCTCTAGCTCATAAGCAACTTCCCCCAATCTCTTCTTCCCTCAGAATGGTCCCTCATACTTTCATGTCAGTTTACTCGCAGTCCCCTTAGCTGGCTGAAACTGCTCCTCGGTAATCCAGAGAAACACCATATCTCCCACACTGAAGTGCGCATCTTGTCTTCCTTGATTAGCCCATTTCTTCATTCTCTTTGCAGCTTCGTGCAAGCACAACCTTGCCAACTCGAAGGTTTCATCCTCAAAAAACCTCCTGTCACTACGGTATACGGTGCAACTGGCACCTGCCCATTCACCAACTCAAATGGACTGTACCCCGTCACAGAACTCTTTTGAATATTGTAGTTGAACTGCGCAATATCCAAGAGTTCAGGCCAATTCTTCTGATTAGCTATCACATAATGTCTCAAGTAATCCTCCAGCAATGCGTTGATCCTCTCGGTCTGTCCATGCATTGAAACTCTCGGTCTGTCCATCTGTTTTATAAAAACATATTATAAAACATAATTGCATGTGCGCTTCGTTGGTTTGTTATTCATATTACAATCGAGTATAATAGAGATGTCCTAAAAATATTTCCCTTCCACTTTTACTTGTAAAACAACATAATTTTATATCAACTTTAAAACGATATATATATATATATATAGATAACAAATAATTAATTTATTTTTGATAAAAATGCAATATTGTATATTAAATGAAATGAAACTCACTGGTCAGATCTATGAAAAAGAGTTTGAACTAGGAGAGTCTGGCTGCAGAATGCTCTACATTGTTCATGTACGTCACACATTATATAGTAATCATGGTTTTAGGGAAGTTAGAACAATAACCTAAGAAATAGAAACTAATTCCTATCCTGAGGTCACCTGAACCAACTCACACTATTCTAGGATATTATCCATTATCTTCAACACTCCCCCTTAATGGAGAAGGGGTTCACAAATATCCTAACATCTTCCTAAACATTTCAAAATTAATCTTGCCAAGAGGCTTAGTGAAAATGTCTGCAACATTATCACATGTATTACAATATACCAAATGGATTTCTTTGGATTGCACTTCCTCCATGACAAAGTCGAATTGTGTATCAATATGTTTAGTGTTTTTGTGGAACACCGGATTATTAGCAAGTTTGATTGAACTCTAATTGTCCCATCTTATTTTTGTTTCCTCTATTTGTTCTTTCCCGACATCTTGGAGAAGTCTCCACAACTAAACGGCCTCATACGTTGCTCCACACATGGCTTGATACTCTACTTTCGCTTAGGACAAAGAAACTGTGTTATGTTTCTTGCTGCTCCATGTAATCACCTCGGATCTAATGCTGAATGCATATCCTATTATGGATCTACGATCGTCTACATTTCCAGCCCAATCTGAATCTGTAAATCCTGTCAATCTAACATCAGAAGATTCAGTACAAATAATACGATAATCTATAGTACCCTTGTATATACCTCAAAACACTTTTCGTTGCATTCCATTAGCTTTCAAGTGGCTTGGAAATATATTAGCTTAGCATACTGACTGCATAAGCCAAATCTGGTCTAGTGGTGGTTAGGTAGATTAGACTCCCAACCAATTGTCTATAAAGTGTCGCATCTTCCTCCTTTGAGCCATATTCACTCTACAGTTTGATGTTTTGCTGTCATGGTACTGTTGTAGGCTTACATTGATCCATCCTAAATTTCTCTAACAGGCCTTTAACATACTTTCCTTGGGACAAAAATGTTTTTCCTGAATCTCTCTAGATTTCAAGACCCAAACAATATCTTAATTCACCAAGATGTTTCATTTCAAATACCTGTGACATCTGTTGCTTGATTTCTTTGATCAGATATGTAACATCACTTGTAATGATCAAATCATCTACATATATGGAAATCATCACCATGCGCCCTTGTTCATATTGCATGGTATAAAGATTAGGGTCATTTTTGCTTCTATTGTAGCCAAATTGTAGAAAAAATGAATCAATTTTTTCATACCAAGACCTGGGTGCTTGTTTTAGTCCATAAAGTTCTTTCTTCAATCTACAGACTAAATGTTCTTTCCCTTTCTGGACAAACCCTTCAGGTTGCTCTATATAAACCTCCTCTTTTAGTTCTCCATTTAAAAGTGTAGACTTTACATTTAATTGGGGTATCATCCAATGTTTCTTAGTAGCTAAAGCAATTAACATTCTAATAGCGTTTAGTTTAGCTACAAGGGTGAAGGTTTCTTCATAGTCTATACCCTCTTTTTGTGAATACCCCTTTTCTACCAATCTAGCTTTTGATTTTTCTATGGTTCCATCGGCATTAATCTTCGGTTTGTATAACCATTTACAACCTATGGTTTTTTTTCCTTTAGGAAGTTCAACTAGTTCCCAAGTGTTGTTCCTGATTATTGATTTATATTCCTATTCCATGCTTGTTTTCCATTCTCTACATTCATTTATTTCTTTATAACTAGAAGGTTCAACCACATTCATCATACTAGTTACAAAAGCATTTTGCCTATATCTTGCAGGCAATTGAGCTTTCCTACCTAATCTCCTGAGAGGTGGGGTAGCTTCAAACCTTGTTTGATCATTATTTTCTTCCTACTGCTGCTGCTGTTGTTGTTGTTGCTATTCATCTTCTGGTTTTGTCTATTGCTGATCCTAATTTTTTTCTGCTTCTTCTTCCACCAAGTACGGAATATCCCATTCCTCATTGTGCTTATCAGATTCTTCATGATCCTGCTCATGGAATATGACATCTCTACTAACGAAAATATTGTGAGTAGAGGGATTAAATAATCTGTAAGATTTATGTTGTGAACAATACCCTATAAAAGTACATCTGATAGCTTTTGAATCTTGTTTTCTTCTATCTTCCTTTAGAATATGGGAAAATGCTTTAGATCCAAATACTCTTAATTGTTTTACTGTAGGATTAAATCCATATAATGCTTCATAAGTCGTTTTAAACTCAAGAATCTTTGTAGGACTCCTATTTTTCAAATAAACTTTAGTATTCAATGCTTCAACCCAAAAACCATTCAAAAGGTTCTTACCTTTCAACATGCTCCTAGCACATTACACTAGTGTTCTGTTCTTTCTCTCAGTTACTTCATTTTGCTGTGGAGTATGGGGTACTGTGAACTGCTGCAATATTCCATGGTCTTTACAATACCTGATAAGCTCATATTTCCTGTATTCTCCCCCTTGATCGGACTCGAGAATTTTTATCTATTTCCCTGTTTACCTTTCAATCATGTTTTTGAACTGCTTAAAGTATTCAAATGTGTGACTCTTCTTACTCAAGAATATACCCAAGAAAACGTTGTGCAATCATCAATAAACAGTAAAAAATATAGTGCACCTCCTAATGATCTTGTTTGCATGGGTCCACATAGGTCTTTATGCGCTAATTCAAGTATATCCCTCTATTTCTTTTCTACTCAAACAGGGAATTCTTCTCTATGCATTTTTTCTAGTGTACACAAATCCCAATCATTGTCTACTTGCTTTAGCACACAAAGATCTTTTACCATTTCCTTCTTCTATAGTAACATCAAATCATTCTAGTTGATATGACCAAATCTCTGAAGCCATAGCTCTTCTATAGTCAAAATTGCAGCTGTCAAGTCTCAAACTGGTGCATGTCTTATATCCAACCTGTATAGACCTTTTGTTCGGATTCCTGTAGCAGTTGTCTTCATGCCATCTAGAAGATCTTTAATATAACAGTTAGATTTTAAAAATTCAACTTTAAGATCTTGATCTGTGATCATGGATACAGAAATCAAATTCTTTGTTACATCGGGCACATACATGACATTATGAATTTTTTTTACATTACCATTAAGTAGAATGACAGAAATTTTCCCACACCCTTTGATCTGATTACTTCTATCATCACCTAGGTAAATCTGTGCTCCTTCGATGATTTCTTTAAAATCTTTGAAGCAATGCTTGTTCCCTGTCATATGTGTTGATGCTCCTGAATCTACGTACCAGATGTCTACATCAACATTCTAATCAAAATTTGCCATAGACAATATGAAATTCTGCACATGATTTTCATTCGCGAGATGACCTACATGTCGTTTCTTCTTCTACTGTTCTTCATGATATTTCTTCTTCTTTCACTCCCTGGAAATATGACCAAGTTTTCCACAATAAAAACATTTAATTTCAAAGTTGTTTCTATTTGGATGCATACCTTGGGTCTGATTCTGTCTTTTCTGTGAATGTCCTCCATTTTGCTGTTGCGGATTTCCTTTCCCTTTGAAGAAGTTCTTCTTCACCATCAATACAAGATCGACACTCTGGGGTTTCAGAGTCTTTCTTCTTTCTTCTTCTTGCATCAGTATTCCTGTCCCTTGCATTTATCCCAGTGATGAACATTTGCTAGTCATCAGTCACACCATTCATGGTAATTGTTACAAGATCTGTATCATTAACTATATGACCAATGTCTACCAATTTGTTTTTCAGATCTTTGATCCTTGCTATGAGGGAAACAACTGTTTCATTCTCCTCCATCTTCAGGGATAAGATCTTGATCTTTAGAGACATAAGACGATTTGTATTCTTGATCTCATACAGATCCATCAAAATTCCCCAAATTTCGCTTGCTGATTTACATTCTCTGATATGTGGTATGATGCAGTCTTTCACTGACATCTTCAACAACGTCCTTGCTTTACCCTCACGCTTCTCCCAATTTGGGATTGTTTTGGATCTAGCTGTTGGCTTTTATTCATCCTAATTTGCAATCGTCCAAGCACTCTGCGCTTCTAGCAGAGTCTGCATCTTGAATTTCCAATTTTCATAATTGGAACCATCAAGTTTGTTATGCTCATTCAAGCATGCTTCAAACATATTATTATTCATCTTGACGATTTAAACAAAAACAATTCGACAAGTAAAAGAAGATGTTAGATTTACCCAGATCTGTGACAAAGACAGATCATTGATCTTTAATGTTGTTTGACCTCACAGCACACCCACAGATCATCATGGCTTCCTTCACAGTCTCCAGACAACCTTCTGTTGTCAGCCTCTGCAACCTTCTCCAGGATGTAGCCTTCTCTCGGCCTCCACAGAGCCTCTTTGTTTTTTACACAATCATTGTAAATGTACACCACTTATCTGAGATGTCGTTGCAGATATACACCACTTATCTGAGACATCGTCGCAACTATACACCTAATCCAGTGATATTAAGTATGATTTCACAATCCTCGCATTTATTCTCCTGAAACCTGCGATGATTTTGGTTTAGTCGCACCCTCCTCTTAGTGTACAGGTTCCTCAACCCTCACGCTTTGATACCATGATAAAAATGCAATTTTTTGTATTAAATGAAATGAAATCCAGTGGTCAGCTCTACGAAAGAGAGTCTGAACCAAGAGAGTCTGGCTCTGCAGAACGCTCTACATTGTTCATGTACATCACACATTATATAGTAATCATGGTTTTAGGGAAGTTAGAATAGTAATTTAAGAAATAGAAACTAATTCCTATCCTGAGGTCATGTGAACCAACTCACACTATTCTTGGATATTCTCCATTATATTCAACAATTTTAATATCAACTTCACACACACATATTAATTGAAAAAAATCAATTACTTCTTAACAAGAGCAATATGTGAAATTCATTCAATTTTTAATATAAAATTAATGCCTAGCATTGAATAATAATAATAATAAATCATCAATGCAAAATATAAATAAAAATTTTCAACATGTAGATTAAGTAATATTGATGTGTATTTAAAACTTAAAATAGACAATGTAATATGTGAATAAAATATTCCAATGTCAACCACCTATATATTATATATATTATGTATATATTAATATACTATCTAAAATAAAAGAAAAAAAGATTTTATATATTATATAAATCAGTTAACAAAAAGAATTTTAGGGTTAAAACATGTCAATTAGTCTTACTATCTTACATTATAGATGATCCATTAAATATGTATTGGAATTGCATGTTTAAATTATGTAGTTTACACAATCCAGTATTTAAGGGAAATTTTTCAAGTATTGGAACCATTTAAACATTCAAAATACACTTTATCTACTAGTTTTTATAAAATAATTATAATATGAATGTGTAATTAAATTAAATTAAAATAATAATGAATGAGATTAGTAGCTATGATGTTACAAACACATAAAAATTTATTTGCTTAAGTCGAAAAATAATTTACATCTTAAAAAAAATTAATCCATATAAGTGTTAAATAAATTCTAATTTAAAATTTATGGACCTATATAACCAATCACCTGAAATACCAACCCAAATATATTCTGAAATCTTCCTTAATTTTGAAATTTACCTTAATATAATCATTAGGTAATATAAAAACAAAAACACACAATCGTTAAATTTAACCTTGACTGGTATCTTGGCACAATTTAGTGGTCGCAGATTCCAACCCATTTTGTGCAACGTTACGAGTAACCTTGTATTGTGATATTTTATCGTCGAAATACAAACATCAACCATAATATTTTGTGTTTCGGAGCAAAGCATCTGGATAAATTTTATGTTCTAGACTTTTCACAAGTGACTGCATAAGGGAAGAAATTATAACCAGTCTCCATAATATTTTGGGTTATAGACTTTTAACAGGTGAATTTATATGGGAAAAAGTTATAATAATCATTATATTTTGTTTCTCAAATTTTTTGCATAATTTTGCTCAGGATTGCACCATAAGATTTTTTACATAGTTATGTTCAGGATTCCACAACAGGACTTTTTACATAGCTCTGTTCAAGATTGCACCACAAAATTTGTGGGACCAAATTTACTACCTAATTATTAAACCACATACATAAAATTCTTGAAAATTCTTACTTACTGAGTTGCAGAAATATACAAATTTCTACACAAGGAAAAGGTCAGTGAAAAATTAAAATCTCGACCAAATCCAATTGCCCACCAATTCCTAGCTGATGTGTGGAACAATCCAAAAGCACAGGGGAAAAGTTGTAATCCTGACCACATTCAATCCTCCGAAATTCCTACCCACCTGATTTGTGAAAAATAGTCCACACTCATACATAATTTGTAGAAGAATGTGAAAGACCCAGAGGTGTATATTGTATTCAAATATAATGCGTCCGAGACTTTGAAGAACAACGACAACCATGATATAATGCGTCCTAGACTTTCGGTAATGAAGCCAAAGAAAAAATTGGAGTGCTGCCGATATTCGATCTTTAAAGGCGGTCTCTGAGCTGAGCTCATCAAAATGAAATTTATGAGAGAAAGCGGGCACATGAAATTAGCGGGCAAAGTATTATTGGGTTCTGGGGTTGATTAGCTTCACGCCGCAGTAACACTGCACAAAGTTGATCGGAGTGACCATCAACTTCATTGGAGCACTCATTCCAGTGCTCAACCACGCCAGTTCATTCGTGAGTTATCTTTCGAGTGTTGTTGAATGAATTCTTGAACGAACTGGCGTGGCTGAGCACCAGGTGGTTGAGTTTCATTCGAGGCTTATTAATTCCAATGTTTGACAGCGCGAGTGCATTCCAGTATTTGATTGAAGTGGTATTGCTGAGTTTTATTAGTATTTAATTAGGGCTTAATAAATTTAATATGATATTTTTGATTACTGGATTTCAAAATATTCTCAAAAGCTTTTTTATTACTGGTTTTTATTCATTATTTTTTAATATTACTTAGAGTTTTCTATTTCTTTTGAATCTTTTGTTTTGGTTTTTATCAGAATCTAGCGTAAGATCTATGCAAGAGGATTGAAGGTGAGCATGCTTATCTCTATTTGATGATTTTGATGATTTCATCGGTTTTTTTAAGAATGAGTAATAAATGAAACTGTTGTAAATTTGAAAGTTTTTAAACTTTTTATGTCTATTATTGATTTTGGAAATATTCTAGAATCAAATAAACATAGTCAAGATCAATTGACCCAGATTTAAATTCCAGAAAATTTCGGGACGGACAGATTTAAGAGGTGAAGAGGATAAAAAACAACCTACCTTGGTTGTCCATGACGTTTTGTTCACAAAACGTTTGAAATAAGTCTCTGTTTGCGAAGAAGTGATCGCCAGGCTTCATTCAGATACTTGTCGTTCGCAATGAAATTTCTTAATGTGTCCCCAAACGTTGCAGGGATTGAACGTGTGGGTGTGTATAGCACCCAACTCATATAGTGTCTGAATATCCCTTGCGATACTAATTCGGGGATCACTGGTTATCTAGTATTTCTGATGTTGTTTACTAAGAAAGAAATTGTGAATTATGGATGAATGTAAATAAAAAGTATACGTAAATTCTGATGTTGTTTACGAAGAAAGAAATTGTGAATTATTGATGAATGTAAATAAAAAGTATATCTAAATAAATAAACATTTATGGGGAGAAAAATAATATTTGCAAGACACAAAATACCCGGGATTTTCCACAAATATTATTTTGAATCCAATCTCAGGTTGGTACATATATTTTAGAATTTCAATACTTGAATCACACAGTTCGTTATGCTTTTATCTATATGGGTCTCTTTGTTTGAAAACTTAAAATAAAATTTCATTGTTTTTGAGCTATTTACGGGATTAAAAAATGGAACCTTTGTTTTTTAAGTAAAGAATTATTTTTCAAAAGATGTGAACCTTTTTCACCATGTCACTTCATCTTTGCTCAAGTAAACCAAACAAATGTTGTCCATTTCTGCTTAATAGGATGGTGCAAGATAATTTAGTTCAGTGGATACATTTCACAAAAAGTAGTGAAAGTGACTCTCACGAAAAGGTCATGGTCATATATGTACGCAGCGAGGTCAGTTTCGGATATTAAATAGTTTATTAACTAAAGTAGAATTTTTTATTATGAGTTTTTTTAATAATGTTTATTGTTCGAGTCGATTTAATCGTGAAAGACATGTATGAAAGTTCTAGGTTTAAGTTTAGAAGGGAATATTGTGTCGACAACTTTGGAACAAGTTATAATACGTACCAGTAAAAAATAATGGATAGAAGTTAGTGACAGAATAATATTTTTTATGAAGATAATTATGGTCTTGATTTGTCGTGGGAAAGAGTACCCAATGCTTGGTTTATTAGGTTGCTCAACATCCCCTCCGACATAAAGATTTTGGAAAGCAGTAACAAGCCTCATTCTAAATATTTTTATTATTTTATGGTTATGGTTTTTAATAATAATATTTGATTTTGTTAATGTAAAATAAGAAGATAATAAGCATTCTCACAAACATTTTTATTTTAGTATATATTGTTTTAGTATTGAAAATGAAACATCATTTATAAAGATCTTTTTGATGCCATTTTGTACATTTTATTGTATCGTTCAATTTTTTTGGCATTGTTTCAACATATTTTTGCTTTGAACATAAATATTCAAAGTGTATTTCTAGTTATGGAAACAATTTTTAAGGAACTTGATCATGTGGTTATGGGTTTTTATAATAATATTGGACTTTGTGAAGGTAAAAAACTCAGTCTCCACACCAACCACAATTTATTGCCTATACAAAGTTAAATGCATGAAGTTCAAGTTTTTATTTTTTTAACCCTCCACAACTTTAATCCCATGTATATCAAACTTCCCAACCCATATTTACACTAGTTATTCTCTATAGAAAAATGCTCTAAAGTATCACTTGTGTCTCTAAAATTGCAACATATACATTGGGACTTAGGATAATTACACGTAAAAATAAACTTCACAAATGACTTTTCTTAAGATATCTTGTTCTATGTAGTGGTAAAGTTTTCCAAACAAAAATTACATGTGATATTTAAGTATAGCTCATCTTTTATAGGGCCATTTAAATATATTTTGTTAAAACTTAATATTGAGAAAGAATATTTCTGATCTCTACAAAATCTCTCCAAAAAGAAGAAAAAAAAAGCATCAAAGGTGAAAAGGAATGGAGCAACATCATTTAATAGAGAGGATGGCTAAAAAAAGTGAACAAAAGTTGAACGTGAAAAATACCCTTCTATCATTCAAAATTGTCTAAAGGAGTTACTTCGCTTATTATTCCTTATGATGACAAGCAAGGGGGGGTTATTGATTTGAGAAAATCACATACGATCTTTCTCACATTGATATAAATTGTCCAATAACTATAACTAAAGCATCAATTGTTTTGATATTATTCATGCAACAAATATAGATAAAAAGTTTGTATGTGATTAAGGTTAAAGTCACCATAAATATTTTATTTTATACCCACTTTATAAGAAAATGCCACTCATTTGGATTTAGTAGTATTATAATTTATTGTAAAGAATTGTTATAACCTATTGTATGAAGTTGGCTGGATTGTGGTTTTGGGATAGCTTGCAAGAGTCAATGGATTTTTTTAAAGGAAATGTTATTTTCCAATGTAAATGCGAGTTGTAAACTTGAAGGTATCTTTATCATCCAGTTACGATAAGATTTTCCATTTTTATAAATATGACACTCTATTATGTTTGGCATAAAGCCCGATCTAATAAAAATCACTCTTCAAAATAACTTTGTTATCTTATGTTTGCTTCCATTTTTATGATTTCGAATCACAATGTAAGGCATGAGATTTGAGGCCATGAATTTTTCAACAATAACACCTTTAAATGTGAGAGATTAATATGGGAGATTAACACTTTGTAGCTTCTGAGTTTCCTCCCATTTCTCCTTCAAATAATTGAGCTCATATTTGAGTTTTTGGTTGTCATACTTCATTCCATTGAAGTTATATTTAAGGAACTTGTAATTGAGTTTAATCCATCTATAATATCTATTAAGCTACTCAAATAGAAACTTGTCTATGCTAGAGGCCAAATTCTTCTACAAGCTATCATTTTTGCAAGGGCTCAAGTTTGTTTTCAACCTTAAATTTTTTTCTCTAGAGATCTCTACATATCCTTATGCCCCATCCATGGATTCATGAGGTTGCAGTTACAGGAATAAATAAGGGAATGTATCAATTGATATATGCCAAGGTGGAGTATTCGTAAGAAGTAGAGAATTAATAGATTAAAATGAGGCCACAAATCAAAAATCCTAGCTCTAATGAATCTATAGGTAAGGCACCAAAACAAAATCTATAGGTAATGAATCTATAGGTACGGCCAAGATGGGAAACGATCAAGTGAAACAAATAGGGAACTAGGACTATTTGTTTCATAAATAACATTTATGTTTACTATGAAATCAACTTCAGGGTTGTGATTTCGAATTTACGTTTGATTCTACATGTTTTGAGCCTCCTTTTGATGCTAAACAATGAAATGATATCGTAGATCAGTCTGCAAACCTAGTAACATCAATCAATGTGAAAGAAGTGTTGGAGGTCACAATTTAGAGTGTTTTTCCTTTGAAGATCCACTAGAAATTTCCACTAGTTGCCTTGGTTTTCCTTTGAATGAATATTCCCGACAAAGGCAACAAGTCACATAAAAAACCACATCAAAGCACAGTGACACCAAGAACAAGCACTAATGCGAAGAGGAATGATGGATGCTTCCACTACTATATTTTGGAAAATTTGAAAAGATTACAAGAAAAGGAATTTAGATGAATCCAAGCATAGAAGACATTCAGGTAATTTTATTGATCAAGATTAAAAAAATAGTGATAATTTCAAAAACCTCAATCACTTAATTTTAGGCATCGCTTTATAAAAAAAACGAATGATGCTAATGAATCATTTATTGAATTTGGTGCTTTAGTTCACATGAGACGAAAACAAGATAGGTTTGAAACATATCATGAAAATAGTAATGGTGCTTGCATTCATTTAGGAGATGATAGATCCCATGAAATGAAGGGTTATTGAGATATACATGAATAACTTTACCAAGTGGCCATGTAAAACAAATACAAAATGTGATATATTTACCTAAAACATAAAATAAAATAAAATTAATCTGAGTGTCCACAATTGCAAATCAAGATCTAAAATTTGAATTATTTAAGTCATTGTTTATTGTGAAGGATACATGATCAATATAAAATCATAACAAGAGGAGTTAGAATTATATTATTGTACAATTTTGATGTTACTATGAATGATAATAAATCGTTCACATATATATCCACGCTAATAAAGGAATTATGACATCAAATGTTGTTTTTGTACTTATTATTTAACCATTAAAATTTTCCTTTTGAGAAGAAGGATACACTTGAGAATGTCAAGATAATCATCCCTAAATGCCTCCATATCCATTATCTTAAATCATTTCAATTTATTTTTATATATGCATGCTACAGGCTAATGTTAATACCTTATACTTAACCTCTAGTTTCAAACACCTCATCCAAAGGGTATGAAGTACCACTAAAATCAACCAAGCTTGATGGATTTACTTTCCAATCCCCCATAAATCATCTTATATTATGTTAGATATATCCACCAATACATCCATTATCCTCCAAACCTTAGAGGAAACATTAATGACAATTGATGATGATAATGATTATGCTGCGATAATTTCTCTTTGCCATGCCATGACTTATGATCCTCTTTCCTTGTGACCTCCTTGTGGGATCCTGTTTTTGATCTTATTCAAAAAAACCATGTGAACCACTAGTCAAATCTTCCTTCTCCTTCAATATTTTTCTCCATAAAATTCCCTTTATTCAAATCCTCTAAAATCACTTGCTCACTATATTAAGAGGATTACCATATAGAAACATGTAAAAAGATAGGGAATGAAAATGCTTATCACATGCTCAACCCAATGTTATGGTGGTTTAGGTAAATTTTACTCAATCAAGCTACCAACAATTTTCAAGCTCCAGGTTTAGGAGAACCCATGGCTTCTCCCATGGTATTTATGTGGAATATAGCCTACTTAAAGGAAGACAAACTCCAAGTATTTTTTTCCTCATGACCATTGGGACCCTTGTAATGATGTCTTTAGACACCACCACTTCTCCTGGTTTCATGATCCTAACAATTGGAATTAGATATGGATTTGAGCATGAAGCATGAATGGCCTAGTAAAGCACATGTGTAGATGATTATGTGGGAAAAATAATCTACATGGCGGTTAAGTATTGCATTGTGAAATAAGAGATGTTTTCAGGAAAAGATTGCATATGTGCAATGCAACGCTATGGTGGTTGTGTAAGAGGTGAATGAATCCCATTAGAAGGGTGCAAGCTGTGCTAATGAGAGATTGTGAAAGTCTAAATCACAATCAGGATATGGATCAACAAAGCTAATGATGTAGAAAGAGAGTGGTCTTATGAATGAGAAAAATGATATGGAGTCAATGGTTTAAGGATAGTGAAGGATCCAGTGTGTAATGCCCACATTTGTGTGATAACTCTTGTGGTGTGTGAACATCAATAGGGTTTTGGTCCATGGAAGGTGTATTTTCCTAAGACGTTATAGGACCTATTGTTCAAGCATACATGTTGTGTAGGATAACGAATTGTTGTAAGTCCTTAATACTTGATTATGCCTATATTTAGTGCAATGGTGCATGGAGTCATCAAATTGTGCAATAGACCATATGGATAGATATTATTGTGACAGGTGTATTGGTATCCTAGCTTGAGGGGGGGAGTGTGAGATATTAGGTGAGATGGTTGATGAATGATTGGGATTGGGTTAATCTTTCTGAGTCATGTTTAAGGGGGGCATTGTTAGGGTGGTTTGGGTAAACTTTAGTCAGTCAAGTTATAATTTGTTTTCAAGCTCCAAGTTTATGAGAACCCATGGTTTTTCCCATGGAATTCATGTGATTTATAACATAGTAGAAATATTCCAGATAATTTTGTCCTCATGGTCATTGAGATATCATAAATGTTGTCTTTAAACACCACCACTTCTCTCATTTTTGTGATCCTAACACCTAAGCTGGCTAGGGGCCATTACAATGCAGAGCTGGGCTTATTCACCCCCCAGGTGGTTTTTTAGGGTGTCACAATTGTCAAAATGTTTGACATATATTAGATGTAATTTTGAAACATTATTTTTCTATATAACACATAACATTTATAAGATAGGTCATTTCCTAGTTTCAAAACATGTTTTTGAATTGTCTTCATTAAAATGCATGCGTATAATTTTCGAATGTTGATCTTTTTCATAGCCATTTCCTGTCTCCATTTAGTCTAGTCTTACACGACCGTCATGAAAATATGTCTAGGATATTGCAATTAATGCATGGTGGAAACTTAAACTCTCCCTAAATTTACTCAAAGTTGTTAAATTATTAGAGCATGCATAGGTAATGACCTAGTTTGAGAATAATTGAATAAACTTGCAAGAATTGAAAAAAGATTGGAACGGGAAACGAATTATATATCTCAATATTGATGAGAGGATCAATATGTAAAGAAGCTATGTTAAACCTAAGTGTATGCAATAACTAAGGCTAACTAAAGATAACAAAAGCTAAATGTGATTTATTTTATGTTAATGTGCATGTACACCAACACCCCCCCAAAGCATAACTTAGGTGAGTATGATGCAATATGGATGAGTTCTGACAACGAGGAAATGTTAGGTACCCACGTACAATGCATGAAACAGGAAAGAGGGAAAACCTAGTAGAAACAAAGTCACCCCTCAAAATACGTTTCAAAATTAAAATAAAAGACAACTGCTAATAATTTGTGTCCTTCAGTTTGAGATGATCCTGAAAAAAGTGAAACTTCTTCTCAGTGAAAGTCTTGGTGAAGATGTCGTTATTCTACTCAAAACTGTGATAGCATTGTAGATTAATAATCCTATCATGAATCAATCTTTTCATGTAGTGCATGTGGATCTCTATATGTTTGGTTCGATGTCGCCGCACTAGATCTCTACAAAATTTACTCTCATTTCCATACCATTTGATAGTTAGATGATGGAAAATGATGCTAATATAAAAAAGGAAATGCTGCAACTAAATGACCTGAATGGCAGCAGTGACTTCTCCTTTGTACACGACTTATGTTTATAACAAAGTAATGACATCCTACTTATTTCTTGAAAAAAAAATGGTTCAGATCCAAGACTAAGTACATAGCCAAAATTTGAATCCTCTATAAATGGATTTGGTGGAACAAGATTCCTTTTAGGAAGTAGAGGTATCAACTCCCATGTTGGGATAAAAGATTGATTCTCCTTATCCATGCTTTCATTCTAATATGGATTCTTTGCAACTTCAACATGTGTTTGAGGATTAGATACATGTACCATATATGCATGCTTGGGCATGCATGTCTCTAGGGATGCATGCATGACTTTAGGGATGTCTTCATGGATGCATGCATGGTGTTGTAAATGCCTCCTTAGATGCATGCATAATAATGGATGGATATACGACTAAGAGTGCATATGGGGCATCATGAAATTGAGACCTCGTCAGATTTGCATCATCAATATCATCAAGAGTATAAGAATCAAAATCCTCTTCTATGATTTCTAAAGCAACATCTCCATCTATAACAAAGTTTTCATCACCAACAGAGGAACAAATTTATTCACGTGTGACATATTTTTTATTGGACATGATAAAATTCTCGTCTGCAACATCTTTATTAGCAACAAAAGGAGAAAACTCTTCATGTGCAACATCGCCTTGAGAATATTTATCCATGTTGTTGAAGAAGTCTTCATCGGTTTCATGACTTCTATGATAAATCGAGCTCTCTATCTCTAAATGGTGTTATTCTAGATCATCATCCTCACCATATAATCCTTTCAATGTAGTGCACATTCCATGTGGAGATTAAATATCTATGATCTGATAAAGAATATAATGAGACACATGTAGACACAATATTCCATATCCATTGCAAATTTGTTAATCTAATCAAACTTCTCATCCTCTGAAATTTGTTTTGTATCAATTCCTATTACTATCAGTATATACTTTCCTCCTACGATGAAGAAAAATCATTGGCTTCAGTTCATAGTAAAATTGTACAGAGTGAGAATGGAAGAAATTGGGAATTCAATGCTTTCACCAATTCAATTTTTCGGGAGTTTTCAACACTTTCAATCTCGTACTTGTTTTTCAATGCTTTGATATTCAAACTTGCAAAAAAAAGTTCGTGCACCTTCTCCAAGACCGTGATAGCTCTGATACCATGTTAAACTTTTAGAGATTGCATAGGAAGGACCTAGCTGGAGAATAATTGCGTGAACTTGCAAGAATTGAAAAAATCATGGAAGAGAGAATAAATTCGATATCTCAATACACTAGCATAAAATGAGAAATTAGTGACTAGGTGACTAAAAAATTAGGTCACCATACCTTTTCCAAGTGAAATACTACCAAAAATGAGAAATCTTGAGTAACCGAGCTAAAAATGACTAACATAAATAACTAATTTAGTTGCGGGTTAAAATCTGTGACTAGCTAATAAGTAATACAACTAAAAATGACTAACATGAATGACTAATTTAGTCTAATAACAAAAATACAACTACCTAACAAGTACTACAATAATATGAATCAATTTTTTATGTGAGTCATCTTAATTGTGTCAAGCAATCTAAACTTAGAAGTGATAGGGGATTTAAAGGTTGTTAAACATTGGTTGAAAGGTTATCCTTCCTTAAAAATTTCCTCATCCTCACATGGTGTATAGGTGAGTCAAATTTTCATTATTTATCTCTAATAATTTGTAATTTTAAAAATATATTTTCTGATAAAAAAATTATTTTATGTATTTTTTAGAAGTCTATTGATTGAATCTAATTGGATCTAGTTCCAATTTGAAATTAACTTGAAGGAAAATTTTAATTTTTAAGACTATAATATCAAATAAATATTACTTTCATATGATATTAACCGACCTAGATCCATCTTAACCCTGGATCTATCAAGCATCGAGAGGGATCCAATCTCTCAACGTGCAAACTTTTTTTTCTAGTGAAAAACTTGAGGAAATGTTTTCACCTCGAGAGATTGGATCCATCTCAGCACTTGATAGTTATAGGTTTAATATGGGTCTAGGTTGGTTATATATACTATATAATATCTATATTTGTATTTGTGTCTCCTTGTTATTCCCTCTCTCTATCTCACCCCCCAAACATGCATACTCTCTCTCTCCCTCTCTTCCCCTTCTCTTCCAATCTATCTATATCCTTCTCTCTATTACCACCCACTCTCCTCTCTCCCTCACTCTCTTTCCATGACTCCCTTTTCATGCCCTCTCTCTCCACCTTTCTCCCTCTATGTTTTTCTTCTTCCCTCCCTCTCCTGACCCCTCCAATTCAATCTCTCTCTCCTCATCTCTATCTTCCTTCCTCTCTATCGCTTATCTCCCGCCTCCCTCTATCTATCCCCCCCAAATAACTCTCCCTCTCTCTCTCTCTTCCATCCAAAACTATTAGTATCTCCCCCCTCCCTATCCTTCTCCATCTGTCTCCCTTCCCCTTCTCTCCCTATCTCTATCCTCTCCTCTTCCTTCTCTTCCCTTCTCTCCTCTCTCCCTCTCTCTCTCTCCATCTCTCCCTTCTCACTACTCTATCTCCCCACCTCTATCTCTCTATGTCTTTGTTTTTTCCTTCCTCTCTCTCCAACTCTAACTCCATCTCTCTCTCTCTCTATGTCTTTGTTCTTTCCTCCCTCTCTCTCCCACTCCAACTCCATCTCTCACTCTCTCTATGTCTTTGTTCTTTCCTCCCTCTCACTTCCACTCCAACTCCCTCTCTCTCTCTCTCTCCTCTCTCTTCCTACTTCTCGCTCCGTCTCTCCCACTTCACCCTCTCTCCTCCCCATCACTCTCTCCCTCTCTCCCTGTCATCCAAGTTTTTCACTATCTCCCTCCCTCTCTCTGCCCCGTCCCCAAACCTCTCTTAAATTTGAGCACATTGTATTTTGTTTAAAAATTATCTAAATTAAAAAAACTTAATTGGTTGTAAAATATTAAGCCTATATTTTGGATCAATCAAATAAAGTAATGAAAAACTTAAAAAAACTCATGCAATATATTTAATCTATTATAATTAGTCAATTTGCTTGCTCTCATCTCTTCGATCCTTAGTTAATATGGATCTCTGCTAGTTCTTTACATACATACATACATACATACATACATAATATACATATATAATATACATATATATATAATACATTATATATACTAATATTATATATATATATATACATATATATATATATTATATATAATATATATTATATATATATACATATATATATATATATATATATATACATATATTTATATATTACATATATATATACAATATATATATATATATATATATAATAATATATATATATATATATATATATATATATAAGGATCGACATAGATTAATTCTTAGCATAATTTTATTAAAACACAAATATAATTTCTATGGGAATATTTTTAGTATCCCAATGATAGAAGCTTTAGATATATCTCAAATTGTAACCATTTTCCCTTTTTAAATTTAATTAAAAAAATGTCTCAAATATATCTCAAATATAAATTAAAATAATTTTTTTTTACTATAAAATAAGTTATGGTTTTTTGCATGTGGTATTGATAAGCCATGGTATTGGCCCGTGGTATTGTAACAAAGCTGATTTAGAAGTTAATATCCATGGTAAAGTGAGGGTGAATATCCATGGTTAACAATCTTGTCATATTGTTATAAAATATTTTGTTGTGAAATAATTTATATTTTTTTTGGCATGTGGTATTGATAATCCATGGTATTGACCCATGGTATTATAACAAAGGCTATTTTTTACAAGTTAATAATATCTATCGTAATGTGGGGGTGAATATCCATGGTTAAGAATCTTGTCATATTGTTATAAAATGATTTGGTTATGAAATAAGTTATTGCTATTGGACTTTTAGTATATATAATCCATGGTTTTGGCCCATGGTATTGTAACAAAGCCTATTAACAAGTTAATAAAAGAATCAAAATATAACAAATTGAATTTTATTATTTTTATTAATTTAACTTTGCCATATTTAAATGTTTACACTCATTGCAATATCATTTTAAACTTCTTCTTCTTCTTTTTAATTTATTGTCTTACCCAAAAATAACAAATTCTTATTAATTATAAATCATTTAACCCAATTGCAATTTATATATTTTATTTTATATTATAAATATTTCTTTTATTTTTTCCATTATAAATCTTTATTTTCTTTTTCATTTTTAGTTTAGCGCTCGACCCAAATAAAATATTCACAGATTATAACATCACATTGTAGCACTACATTTTACTCTGCCTTGTTGATATCTGCATGGAAATTCTAGAAGAAGGAAGACCATTAGAGTGATCTATGGATTTCATTGGATTCAAACTCCATATGGAGTTTGCATGGGAAACACCTTAGGAAGAAGGAAGACCATCAACGTGATCTATGGATCTTTGGATTTGAACCCCAGATGGAGTTTGCATGGGAAACACCTTAGGAGAGCGTCAACGATTATATGGAGGACATGCAAGGTCATTGGGGATGGAGATTTTGGCCATTTGTACATGGTTATGAATTTGGACTTTGGAGAGTTCTTCCTTTTTACTAAAGATGATTTTGTTCTTATGGGTAAACAGGGTAAACAATTTCGAGGGTTTATATGATCAAAGCATAAATTTCATCTCGAGTTGAGGGTTTAATGATTATGATAATGTAGATCTTTATTGCGGCCAACAATTCATGAAAAGACAATGCACAAGTAAGCATTTTTCATGTCCTTATTGTCCAAAGGGTTTAATGATTAACAATTCACAAGTAGGAATTTTGCATGTCCTTATTGTACAAAGGGTTTAATGATTATGATAACGCAGATCTTGATTGCAACCAACAATTCATCAAAAGAGAATGGACACGTAAGTATTTTTCATGTCCTTATTGTACAGATCAGTTCGCTCCTCTCTAACTTTTCTAGGGTCAAAATGCATGAAATTTTATTTTTTCTTTCACCTTTTTTTTAGTCGTTGATTTTTTGTGTAATGGACTCTACAATGCCTAAATTTAAAGGGCTCAAGTGATGCAAGAAAATTTTCTAGTAGGATGGGCATGCCCTTTACTAGAAGAAGAGATTGACCAACGTTGTTGTAGATGTTATTTTTAACAGTGTTTTCATTTCTACCGTGCATAGGTAGACTCTATAGATAGTTGAGGTTATATTTTGTTCGTTATAAGAGGTAATTCAGGAATATCTTGATCTAGTTAGATAGTAGCTTGGCAGGGTTGTTCCTCCCACTAATAACTATTATGTTCCATTGCACTATTGTTTTTTAGTGATATCTCCTTCTATTAAACCCTAAAGAACACTTTGTCGCCCATGGAAATATCCACTTATTTCAGGACGAATGAGATGGAGGCTAGGCAGTTTGAGAGGACTGCTATTGTTGTAGATGAGAGGAGTTCTGTGAGGTGAGAGGATTTCTGTGACATATATTGAAGGATGGAATGCACCATTTTATGACACTAATCATCTTGTTAACTTTAGGAAACAAAGGTATGTTCTATGCTTTAGAGAAATTTTACTTCAATTTCTTTATTAGCCTAGTATCAATATTCAGATTAGAAATCACATCAACATGATAGTAAAATGCAGATAGAACATAAACATAAACAATAGAAGACAAGCCAAGATAAGAGGACACAAGATGTTGCACTAGTTAGGGACAAACCCCAATGTGGGGAAACCCTTGATCAAATCTTCTTTTAGTCTTCAATAGTTTAGCAAAGAGACATAATACAATTTACAAATATGATAACTTATAACAACAACAAAAGATCCCTAACTAGAAAATTCAACGTTGGTCAATAGGAAAGATTTGACCCTCAGCAAATTGGTCAACTTCAGTAAACTTCAGCCTCCAAACGACAAGATAAAACAATGCTCAAAACAATCAAATTTAGTCTATTCGAAGTATGGTGAAACAACCCACTTACAGTCAACCCTAGCTGCAGTAAACACTGGTCAATAATCAACGTTTAGCCTTGATTTTTGCACCCTAAAATGCGACCTTCCCAAACAGAGATAGCCCTCACAAAAATGTAGTCAAAGGAGGTCAAGGCATGCTGGTCAACACTTGGTCAAATTGTCCAGAAATTTCGTCTCCTGAAATTTTAGCCTCCATAAATTTTTCTCTCTTGAACTTTCAGACATGTGGAGAGAGAGAGAGAGAGAGAGAGAGAAGTGTCAATATGAGTGTGTCCAGATGAGGCTAAGTCACCTTTTATTTATATGCAATGTTGAGGGTGAATAGCTGTGATTATTGGGCTTTTGAGCCTACATATGTTTGCTGCTCGACCTTGACAATTTGACCATAATCAAAATAAATTCATAACTTTATTTGTCCAAGTCTGAATCAGGTGATCTTTAGATCAACCCTACACCTCTCAGAGTGAGGAATACAAGAAAAATATCATTTGTCATAAATAAGATGAACGATGTGGAGTTTGGCCCTAGTTTCCAATTTTAAGACTCCCTCTCAACTGGGGAGAAATCCATTTGCTAATCCATCTCCCAATCTGTACTATCTTTGTCAACAATGCACTTCTCTACACTGCTCTGCTTTGTTGAACTGTGAAGAAGAATAACTAATTGACAATGTATCATACCATTCTCTACTCACACGAAGTCAATTCTAATCAAAGGATAGTGTGTCATACCACTCTTACTGACCTAAAGTCAATTCCAAACTAAAGAGAGTGTCTCATACCACTCTTACTGACCTAAATTCAATTCCAATTGATCCCAGATCAATATCGGTCATCCTAGTATAGGGAGTATGGTAGTACACAATATGTCCATCACTAGTAGTATGGTCCCTATCCTCGTTTCCCTGCTCATTGGACAGATAAAAGGTACTTCCCATGAGTCCCCGATTGCATGGGTAGGATGTCTCAACAAGAGAAGGATGAACCACTCATCCTGCCTACATGTCATTAAGGGGTATCACAAGGGAAGGATGAACCAATCGCCTTGTACACATCAAATCACTAAGGGAAGGATGAACCACTCACCCTATGGTTGCTCATTTCTCCAACAAGTACCCCAAGACCCCGGAGCTCCCAAAGCTCAATGTCCATCCCATATAGGACCTCATAAGAGGGTCTCTCCACAACTCCAAGTCGTTCTTGTAAGGCCAAGAACTTCACCTTCCCCAGGGGCTTTGTTAAAATATCAACAACCTCCTCATTGGTCCTAGTGTGATGGAGATTTATTAATCCTCGTTGTACCATATCTCGGGTAAAGTGGTACCTCATATCTATATACTTGGAGCGAACGTGAAACACATGATTCTCTAATAATCAAATCCCACTCTGGTTTTCGCAAAGGATCACGGTGGTATCCAGCACATGTCTAAACATATCTCTAAAGAGCTTCCTCAACTAGAAAACTTCACAGGAGGCCATACTAGCAGCTATGTATGCAGCCTCAATGGTGCTAAAGACAACCAATATCCGCTTCCTGCTCATCCAGGATATCAAAGTAGAACCTTAAGAAAAATAACATCAAGAAGTGCTCTTGTAATCCACCACACTTCCAGCCCAATCAACATCAGAATAACCATGCAGCCTCACATCTCCAACAGTGTATCTCAATCTATGAGTGATTGTGCCCAAAATATATCTCATAAGATTCTTTGCACCAATCATATGTATATGATGAGGTGCAACCATATATTGGCTCAATGTGTTAACTACAAAACATATGTCCAAACATGAGTTCACCAAGAATATAAATGCTCCCATGAGTTGACAATACTCAGAAGCATTTCCCAATTCAGGTCTAGCAATGCTGCCACATAACTTCTTAAAGTTAAGTTCCATCAGAGTAGTCATAGGCTTTCATTCCACCATCGCAAATCTTTCCAATATCTTCACAACATATTTTCCTTGAGAGATGAAAATTTCATCTACACTTTTCTAGATCTCGAATCCTCGGAAATAGTGCATTGGTCTTGTGCCCTTCATCTTAATTTTAGAAGCCAACTCCCTCTTACATTTGTGAATGAGAGGGTGTACACCTGTCAGAAAGAGGTCATCCACATAAAGTACCAGAATGAGAGGTTTATCATTTTCAACCTTAAAGTAAAGGTTTGGATCGACTTCACTTCTAATGAATGCTAACTTCATCAGATAGTTATCGATCCACTCATACCAAGCCCGAGGTGCTTACTTCCATCCATAGAGATATTTCTTCAACCTTCATACATGAGATTCTTGATCATGAACCTCAGACCCCTCATATTGTTCCACATAGACTTCCTCTTTGATTGAATCATGCAAGAAAGCGGTCTTGAAATCCATCTGATGTTGGTTCCATCCTTGCGAGGGAGCAAGGGCTATGATCGAGTGGATGGTGGTGTATCGAGAAGCAGGTGAAAAGATATCATTGTAATCTACACCTTCCTTTTAAGAGAAGCCTCGAGCAAGAAATAAACTCTTGAACTTTCCTGCATTTCCATCAAGTCCATGCTTAAGTTTTTAGAGCCACTTAGAGGTGACAACCGATTTGTCTTGGGTTCTAGGGACCACATCCCAGAAATCATTCTTCATAATTAACTTGTATTCTTGATTCATAACATCCTTCCATACTTGATGCTTCACGAATTCTTAGAATGATGAAGTCTCATTTTGAATGATCGTGCTCATGGTGGTGAAATATCCTTGATACCTGTTTTGTTTCTTGCTTTCACGAAAAGCCCCCCTTTGTGCAATGTGTCTCTTGAAATCTTTGAGAGTCTCCCTAAGCTATAAGTGTCTACTTTTGGATGAGGAGGGCTCATGAGGAGGAGGATCAATAGGATCCAAAGGTTTATCAACATCAGGCATTGTTTCATCTTCTTTTGCACCTTGATTTCCGATGTTAGCTTCTTTGTCCTTCCTTAGGATAGGAACGTTGTTGATCTTCCTAAGGGCCATATCCTCGTTGAAGGTGACATCATGACTTATCTAAACTTCCTTTTGAACAACCACATAAATTCTATATCCCTTATAATTTTCACTATAGCCCACAAAGATTCCTTTCTTCCCAAATGCACCCAATTTCCTTATTTTCTCTTTTGACACATGAAAATATATGGGACTTCCAAAAATCCTAAAATGAGAGATATCGGGTTTCTTACTAGTGATCACATTTCTTTGGGAGTCTTGGAGTCCAATTCTTGATGAGAGAATTAGTTTTGAACATACACGGTGGTATTTGTAGCTTCAACCCATAGGAACTTCGAAAGGCCTTGATCATTTTCCTCCTAGTTAATTCCATTTCTACTATCCCAATGCTTCAAGAAGTCCTTCTCCAAAGTGATCTCTTAACTATATTGGAGGGAAATTGATTACTTGATTGGAACCCACGGATTACAATTTGATTAGGAGCAAGGGATGAGAAAGTTGTATATTATTCAATATATTCCACAAGTTAAAAGCATATTGAACAATTGCCTTTCTGTTTAATTGATACGACAATCACTCGAGAATTTGGTAGGATTTTGAGACCTTTTTCATTGAATTTTTTCCTTCTGAAAGTTATGTTCACAATTAAATAAATGAAAGAAAAGGTGAAAATGATGCAGTGGAAGGATTTTTTGTTTTAGTGCCTAAGAATGCCTTAGTAATGTGAAGGGCTTAGTATTTTCTTGCCTCAAGATTAGTCACATTTGACTTCCTAGAATTTATTTTAATTTCATTTTTGTTGTGTTTATATTGTTATCCTTGAAGTTGGTGATCTATTGTGTGTGTAATAGGAAGTATCAACTGCTAAGCACTCTCAAAGGTGATATTGATGGATGACTAACTTTAAATGTCCCTACTTGACACTTTAGTGTTTCTTGGGTTGTCATATAATTACTTCATTTTTGGCCCCCAATAATATATTTGAGGCTTCTTTTTGGTTGTTACTTATGGAGCTTCCCTTTGGCTCAGAAAAACATCAAGGATAAATGTGCATTGCATTTGCATTGGACATCATCAAAGAGGAATTCACCAAAAGCAGTGGAGGACATGGGATCAATTGGTACAATGAGCGGATAACTGCTAGAGAAACACCGAGGAACCATAATTTCTTGTGTATTTATATTCACTCGAAATTAATTAGTCACAAAAAGTACTCTCTCTTTTTTTTGTCTGAAAATTTTCATGTATACACAAATACTAAAAACACAGTCTCAGACTAATTATTCAAACTAATGATTTTATGATAGTCATAATTTACAATTAAATAGTATAATATGATTAATATTATAGGACAAAACTATAGGGTCTGACTATGAGGGGCATTGTGACAATATATGTACACTTCTCATTGTATTAGACAATCATCTCTCAAAGTGTGATATCCATCCAACAAAATGTACTCCCAGAGGCCATTGTGGGATTGGAATTTTTTCTTTCAGTGGACAAGTGGTGATATAGTTTTTTAGGCCTTAGTGTTCTGCTTCCCTAAGGTTTTGACACTACTCACAACTAGCACCTTCATTCAACCAAGTGAGGTAGTTATCTTGAAAAATTGAATCATTTTGTGTGCACAATCCAATATGATGGTGGATCAATCTCATGATCCTAAAAACATAGGTCATAATAGCAAGGAACTTTACTATGGGAAAAAGAATATCCAAATTTAAGGAACATGACTCTTTTAGAACAAGCAATAAAGATATTTTTACACTGATCTTTTTTTTTCCCATTTGTTTTCACAAGTTATCTATTCGAATTCAAGCTTTTATGATCCATATTTTGAATATTAGAAACCTTTTTTGGAAGAAATAACATTGGAAGACTGTTGTGTGATATTTTAAACATGTAAAATAGTTGCTATGATTGTGCCTAAGGTTTTGATGAAGGTTGAATACTAAGCTCCTAAGGTTTTACTTTCTATGGTGAAGTTTTATTTTCTTTTGGTTATACAGGTCATCTAGCTGCATAATGGCGACTATCAAATGTTTAGGTATATGTCGTATAAATCTTTTATACTATACTTTACTTTATATTCAAGTATTCATTGTCTTTCATGTCTTATACTTCTTATACTTTGCATTATATATTCTTTCATTTTCAGGATAGGAACTCAATATTGATGGTAAGAAGCAACCATTGAAGAAAGATGAGAATAATAACGCTGGGGCCACACATGCAAAATGAGAGAGAGAAGAAAATCTGTCTAGTGATATTGTTAGAGCCAATATCTTGCATAAGACACACTCATAGAGATTGATGGTGAAGCCTCTAGAGTTGGTTAATTCACTTTCAATGCTTTGGCAACACAACGATAATGTTTTGAAATGATGAAAAAATATTTCATGTGTAAATTGTAGTCCAACCGATATTAAGTTGGAAACTCATATTGTAATACTTGATATTTAATATAATAAAATTTATATGGTTGAAATTATTTTTATTTGCACTTGATATTATTTAGTCTTATAATTAACATATATAACTTTGCATTGTCATATTAGATAAACATGAACATTGTATGGCATTTTTTTAAAATTTACGCGCAAAATCATACTAATTAATTTATGTTGATTAATAATGAACACATAAAATCAATCTAAAACTACTAAATTAGTAGTTTATATTAATTAATGATGAATACAAATAAAATGAATATATGACTAAATTAGTTGTTTATAATGGCTATGAATGATATTAAATGAAATGAATATAAACTACTAAATTAGTCATTTATATAATGAATATGAAAATACCAAGAAAAGATAAATGACTACTGCAAATGATAAATTTTTTATTAAAATAATAACTAAATTTTGCATATATACTACTATTAGTAGCTAATTTATAGTATCTTATAACACAACTAAAATTTAGTCATATTTTTTTAGTCATTATTGGTTTCAAATGATTTCTAAAATTTGCATATATATGACTATTAGTAACTAATTTACAGAATCTTATAACACGAGCAAAATTTTGGTCATATTTCTTTGGTCATTAATTTGTTTTCTTGAGGATTCATAGAGTAATACATTTTGTTGTATATTTGGTCATTAATTGCGACAATTAATGACTAGACCAAAGAAAAATTAATAACTAAATATACTACTAGATGGTAAAATTGAGGAAACCAATTAATGACTGAGCTAAAAATCACTAAAAGTTGGTCGCGTTATAAGATACTGTAAATTAGCTACCATTAGTCACCGAATGAAAAATGGTCATTTATACGCAAATTTTAGTTGTTTTTTAATAACTAATTAGTCATTTTGTACTAGTGATATTGATGAGAGAACCAATACATAAAGCAATTAAGTTAAACTTCACTGCATGCAAGCATTAAGCCTAATTAAAACTAAATGTTCTTTATGCTATGTTAATGTGAATATACCCTACATGCAAGAACTAAAACTAACTAAGGGCTGAAAGCATGAAGATGGGTTACACTTTTGGGCCAAATGTGGCGATGAAATTTTAAGTTTTCCCTTTTTTATCGAATTGAAGCCCTCAATATTCATAGAAGCACTCTGAATTTTGATTCAGAGTAAAAAGATAAACTATGGAGAATTATATTGTGTTCCTAATCATATTTATTGAAAAAATATTTAGTGTCATATAGTATGTCAATTTTCCATTAAATAAAATGTTTTTCCTTGCAAATTTTCACACATCTTAAGAGGTATGTGTGTGTTCATGTCACACAACTTAGTCTAAGATGTTTAATTCTAAAAACACACACACACACACACACACACACACACACACATATATATGGAGAGAGCTAAGTTTTTCATATTAAAAAATTATTTTTTATGCAAAAATATATTTTTTTATTATTTTTCGAAGTTGGAAAAGTAATATTTCAATTACATTTTACAGACACATGTTAACGTAAGGTTTTTTTGAACTATTTAAATAAATTGAAAAACGAGAGGTACCCTTTTGAAGAGGACTCGTAAAAGAAGATAGCGCTATTTTTTGAAAAAAAATTGTTGTATATATTTTATGATATTGATTTTTTATTCAACTTGTTTAAAACAATTAAAAAACAATTAAGCATGATGTTTAAAAGAAATTGGATGAAAAATATCATATGAATTCGAAAATATCAAACTCATATGCCATTGAATAGAGGATTCCTTCATGAATCCAACATGATCAACTCCACCAGCTAAGGAGAAAATTAACCCTAATTTCGCTAGGATACAAAATGGAGCTGCAGAAACTTTTGCAGAAGGGATGCTCAAATTGTTAATTTTGGGACTTAAGTGGCTAATTCGAGTGCTTAAATTTAAAATTTAAATAGATCTATTGAGGGTTTCATAAAATCGGTCAAGCCATATACACGGTTAAGAAGGGCTCCATCGAGTGCTATGAATCGATCAAGTTATGTACCGTGATCGAGCGATATTGCTTGATCGAGCAATGTAGCTCAATTGAGCCTCTATAAAAAAAAAATGAATGATCTAAAATTAAACTTTTACCTCATTTGAAAATTCCAAATATTATTATACTTTTTGTTATAATGTCATGTAAAAACCTTTTTAAATTTAATATTAAAAAAATATTATTTTATTAATTATTAAATTAAATGATGAAATGATATTAATATAAAAAAATTAATATTAAATATTTTTAATGTTAATATTAAATTTATCAATTTTGGATTAACATAATATTATTAACTTTAATATAATATAAAATTTCTTATATTATAACATATATTAGAACAACCACATTAATAAATGTGGTTGATATGCACCATAGGAGTTAAAAAAAGAGTCATTAACATAAAATAAAAGTTGTACAAGATGACTAAATATATGTTAATTTTATTTAACGTAATTTTCTATAAATTTAACATAATAAAATACATATATTTTTAAAATCCTGAAGTAATCATAACCTAAATCTACATTTAAAGAAAGAAAACCTAACAACTTAAATTGGAAGTCATGAAGTGCTCCATGTATCTTTGACGAAGGTAGATGGAACCTTAATATTTTGGAAAATTTTAGATAATATTTTCATGGAAAATTATCATTTTCTCTCGAGGTGAATGTACAACACACATTTGAAATATTTGATTTTAAATATGTATTATATAAAAAAATTAAATTGTTGTATGACATAAACAAAAAAATAAAAATAAAAATATTTAAACTTAATATTTTAAATGTCAAAGTATTTTAAATATTTTGAGATATAGAGTTAGAGAGAGTTGGAGAGAAGGGTAAGAGAGAAAAGGGGAGGGGAGGGGGAGACACAAATATGGAGAGAGGGAGAGGAGGAGAGAGTCTCTAAGAATGAGAGGGGTTTCGAGAGATGGAGTTGGAGACGAAGACAGGGAAGGAAGAAGTTCAAGACATATAGAGAGAGACAAAGGTAGAGAGAGAGAGAGGGAGAGTATTTTTGGGGTGAGAGGGAGACAAGTGACTCTATATGGAGAGTAGGGGGACAAAGAATGAGAGAGGGAGGGAGATTGTCAAAAGAGTTGCACGACAAAGCTCAAGATAGTGAGAGTTAGTATGTGAGTCATGTGGGGGAGAGACAAAGGGAGGTGGGAGAGAAAGGAAGAGAAAGAGGATTTGAGAGGGAGGGAGAGAGGTAGAGATCAAGTTAGAGGGGGAGAGAGAGGGAGTTGCAATGGATATGTAGAGAGAGAGAGGGGGGGATTTAGAAGGGAGATGGAGAGAGAGGGAGATAGGTGAGAAGGAGGGAAGAGAGATAGAATGGGTGACAGAGGGAGAGAACGAGAATAGAGAGAAAGAGAGAGAGGGATGGAGATATAGATATATATGGAGAAATAATGTGTATTTTTGTGGGGTGATATAGATAGAGGAAGAAGGATATATATATATATCTAAATATATATTATATAATATATTATATATATATTTATATATATATAATATATATATATATATATATATATATATATGGAAGGGGAGAGAGGGAAGAAGAGAGAGAGAGTATGCGTTTCTGGGGGGGTGAGATTAAGAGACAAAGAAGGAGAGATGGAGGGAGATATTGGTACAGTGGCATTGATTTTAGTATACAAATGTTTATTTCTAATCTTATTTGATTTCTTGCAAATTAGATGGATTGATTTTTGCATAAATGATTATTTCTAATTCTATTTCATTTCTTGCATTAGATGAATTCATTTAATTAAACAAGTTAATTTATAATCTTGTTTGATTGAGCTTGCATAAGATGCAATGATTTCAGTGTAGATGTGGATTCCTAATCCTAGTTGATTTCTAGCACTAGATGCATTGATTCAGTGTAGATGTTGATTTGTAATCATTTTTGATTGCTTGCAGCATTAGATACATTGATTTGAGTGTAAATTTTGATTTCTAATCATCCTATTTGATTGTTTGCATTATATGCATTGATTTTAGTGTAGATTTTGATTTCTCATCCTATTTTATTTCATGCATTAAATGCATTGATTTTAGTGAAGATGTTGATTTTCTAATAAATTAGGTAACTAGATATATGGTGTACATAAATTTCAGAGGTTTAATTAGTTTTACATTGTGCATTGACTTCAATACAAGCACAAAAAATTTCACTAGTGCAAAACAACTAATTAGTTACTAAAAAAACAAGTAAAATTTGCATATAAATGACCATTTTTCAGTCGGTGATCAATAGTAGCTAATTCACAGTATCTTATAACGCGACCAACTTTTAGTCATTTTTAGCTTAGTCATTAATTGGTTTCCTCAGTTTTACCATCTAGTAGTGTATTTAGTAATAAATTTGATCATTAATTTTTCATTGGTTTAGTCATTAATTGTCAGAATTAATAACCAAATATACAACAAAATATATTACTATATGAATCCTTGAGAAAACCAATTAATGACCAAAGAAATATGACCAAAATGTTGGTCACATTATAGGATACTATAAATTAGCTACTAATAGTCATATATATGCAAATTTTAGTCATTATTTGAAACCAATTAATGACCAAAGAAATATGAATCAATTTTAATTGTGTTATAAGATACTGTAAATTAACTACTAATAGTTGTATATATGCAAAATTTAGTAGTCATTTTAATAAAAAATTTATCATTTGCACTAATCATTTGTATTTTTTTGGTATTTTCATATTCATTATATGATCCAGGTGGATGTTGGTGGCCACCCACCTATCCCATTTGGTTTTTCAGTTTCCGTAATTGTAGCACAATTTACTATTTTTAGCAGTTTTTTCGGGTCCTGAACTTCCAGAGCCGTTTTGAGGCCCTAAACGACGTTTTTTGAGAAATCTGGGGGAAACATGGGTCCTTGGACCGATGTTACCCTTCCCAAAGTGGTAGTTCTCGGATAGATCTCTCTAACGAGCTATCATAAGTGTCAAACGGAAATCATATGCCAAAGTTACGACCCCGGGAAATTGATGTACCAATTTACCCAAAACGGGGCCCACAATTTGGTGTTTTATATTCTAGGGTTAGGTTTTGGAATGTGGAGGGTTTTCCATTATTTCTCAATTATAAATAGGCCTTCGAGCCTCATTGTAACACAGTTTGGAACAATTCAGAGGCATGTAGCCACCACATCTCTTCTTAGAGATAAGCACCATCGCCCTAGCTGGTTTATTTTCAACTCTGTTTGTAAGCATATTTCAGTGTTTTCCATTAATGAAATGAAGTATTATTTCCATTGCATCTTTGTGTATATGGTTATCTCTGTATTTTTTTGTGTTCCTGTTTAAATCTAGATCAGTGGTATCAGAGCGGTCTGCTTTTTCTCTGTTTTTTTTGCATGTCCCCAATGAGGTCGGGATATAAGGAGTTAGGGCTTGAACTGGTCGAACCTTTGCAAGACCAGCCTCGCAAATCCCGACGGTCTACCATGGTGGATGAGAAGAAAGATGAGGGGGCAGGAGATCCTATCAAAATCTTACTCGAAGAAGCCCTCGAGCGGCAAAGGAACGTGATGATGGATAGCTTTACGCAGATCCTTCAGCGGCTACCCAGAGGTGACGCATCGGCTTCCAGCAGCTACTCTGGAAACACCACGCCCTTTAAGGTACAAGTTAATTTTGAAATTCCCATATTCGAGGGTCAGATAGATGCAGATGCCGTAGATAAATGGTTAAATATGCTAGAGGGTTATTTTTCTGTTCATTAATTTTCGAGTCGAGAAAAAATTCTTTTTGCTCTTCTCAAAGCAGCCGCCCACATCAAGGACTGGTTGGAAACCTACTGCGAGCAGAAGGATGAAAGCACAGGCTCACTATTTTCAGTCGCACCCACTTGGGATTCATTCCGAGATGCCACCAAGGAGCAGTACTACCCTGTCAAAAGCTATGAGGACAAATACATCAAATGGACCACACTGCGACAAGGATGAGACTAAGATGTGCCGGAGTTCACAAACATTTTTCATACCCTTCGCACATAGTTGGGTATCAAAGATTCTCAGCTACATCTGGTACTCAAATATTGTGGCTGCCTGCACAGATACATCCACGAAGAGATGGAGTTCTTGAACATCCCTTCACTCGGCACAACATACCGATATGCTGTCAAAATCGAGCAAAAGTTCAAACAAAAGAAGCGAGACTTTGGATCTACAAATCCAAAGACCAAAGGGCAAATCCAAGGTGGGGTGACCCAAGACAACCCGTCGAAGCCGCAAGAAAAGAAAAACACCACGAAGCCAAAGAAGGACACAGGAAAGTGGTGTGAGTTCCACAAGAGTCCCACCCATAACACAAGTGAGTGTCAGAGCAATCAGTCATTCGTGGTTGAGTTGAAGGCTTCCGAATCAGATACATGTTCCGACCCTGAGCCAGAACCTGACAAGGGGAATGACAAAGGGAAGCAGATCATTGATGCGGATCCCAATGCCACTATTGCCACTGCCAAGATCCAAAAGAACGAGCCCGAAGAGCTAGAGGAGGGGGAACGTCTTTTCCACTCACAGATGTGGGTGAAGGGTTCACCACTGCAATTCATTGTCGATAGTGGAGCCAAAAGAACCATATTTCAGCAGAGGTCGTGAAGCGGTTGGGCCTACCGACTACACCACACCCGCAGCTGTACAGTATCAGGTAGCTTCATGAAGGAAGAGATCTCAAAGTTCGCTAGCAGTGCCGCCTTCCCTACAGCATCAAGCCCTTCATAGACGAGGTATTGTGTGATATTACACCTCTGGATGTTTGTGATGTACTATTAGGCCAGCCATACTTATGGAGGTGACATGCTGTGTATGAGTCAAGGCCTTGCGCTGTCATTATTTCTTTGGGTGATTCATTATATAGGATACCAGAGGTAGCCCCACCTATCGCCACGTTTTTGATCACTGCTAAGAAAGGCAGCAAGCTCATATCACAGACTAGGAAATTTATTTTCTGTCTGGTTCGCTCCCAAAGTAAGGGGAAGATCGTTGCTACATCCATGACCCCCATAAAGGGTTCCTCCACATAGCAGCAGCAACAGCAAAGGGATACAGTCATGACCGAACACAGGAACAACTTCTCCTCACCCACAGGGGTACCACATAAGTTTCAGGTGGGCAACAAAGTTTGGTTACATCTGCAGAAAGAATACCTTACCAGAACCCATAAGAAGCTCAGACCACTCCGACAAGTTCCTTACAGCAGTACCAAGGCTATGGGGAATAATGCTTTGGAGAACATCATTCCTCCTTTCCTTCGCGTGCACCAAGTGTTCAATGTGGACCGTCGTCGACTATGCTTCCCACCATTACTGGACACATCAAAGACTGCAGGACAAGTTCAACAGATGGAGGAACTCAATGCAATGGGGACCGTTGCTTCCTAAGGGGTGAGGAATGATCCAGGTGGATGTTGGTGGCCACCCACCTATCCCATTCAGACCCCCGCAACTGTCTCTTTCGGTTTTTTAGTTTCCGTAATTGTAGCACAATTTACTATTTTTAGCAGTTTTTTTCGGGTCCTGAACTTTCGGAGCCGTTTTGAGGCCCTAAACGAAGTTTTTTGGGATATCTGGGGGCAACATGGGTCCATGGACCGATGTTACCCTTCCCAAAGTGGTAGTTCTCAGATAGATCTTTCTAACGAGCTATCATACGCGTCAAACGGAGATCGTATGCCAAAGTTACCAATTTATGTACCCGGGAAATTGATGTACCAATTTACACAAAACGGGGCCAACAATTTGGCGTTTCATCTTCTAGGGTTAGGTTTTGGAATGTGAAGGGTTTTCCATTGTTTTTCAACAATAAATAGGCCTTCGAGCCTCATTGTAACACAGTTCGGAACAGTTCGGAGGCATGTAGTCGCCACATCTCTTCTCAGAGATAAGCTACCATCGCCCTAGCTAGTTTATTTTCAACTCTGCTTGTAGGCATATTTCGGTGTTTTCCATTAATGAAATGAAGTATTATTTCCACTGAATCTTTGTGTATATGGTTATCTCTACATTTGTTGCGTTCCTGTTTAAATTCGGATCATTATATAAATGACTGATTTAGTAGTTTTGAATTATCTCATTTAATTTCATTCATAATCATTATAAATGACTAATTTAGTCATATATTCATTTCATTCATGTTCAACATTAATTAATATAAACTACTAATTTATTAGTTTTATATTGATTTTATGTGCTCATTATTAATCAACATAAATTAAATAGTATGATTTTGCGACTAAATTTAAAAAACGATACAATGTGCATGTTTATCTAATATGATAACACAAAGTTACATATGTTACTTAGAAGGGTAAATAATATGAAGTCCAAATAAAAGTGAATTCAACCATATAAATTTTATTATATAAAAGATCAAGTATTATGATAAGCGTTTCCAACTTAATATCAGTTGGACTACAATTTACACATAAAATATTGTTTCATCATTTCAAAACATTATCGCTGTGTTTCCAAAGCATTGCAAGTGAATTCACCATCTCTGAAAGCTTGACCATCAATCTCTATGAGTGTGCCTTATGCAAGATATTGGCTCTAAGGGTATCACTAGACAAATTCTCTTCTCTCTCTCATTTTACATTTGTCGCTCCAGTGTTATTATTCTCCTTTTTCTTCAATTGTTGCTTCTTACCATCAATATTGAGTTCTTCTCCTAAAAATGAAAGAAGATACAATGCAAAGTATAAGACATGAAAGACAATGAATACTTGAATACAAAATAAAGTAGACTATAAAAGATTCATACGACATATACCGCAACATTCAATAGTGGCCACTATGCGGCTAGATGACCTATATAAACAATGAAAATAAAATGTCACCATAGAAAATAACACGTTAGGAACTTAGTATTCAAGTTTCAACAAAACATTAGGCACAATAATACCAACTAAGTTACATGTTAAAAATATCGGGCAATATATAACTAGTGAAAACAAATGGAAAAAAAATGAGTGTAAAAAATATCCTTATTGTGTGTTCTAAAAGAGTCATGTTCCTTAAATTTGGATATTCTTTTGCCCGCAGTAAAAGTTCCTTGCTATTATGACCTATGTTTTTAGGATCATGAGATTGATCCAACATCATATTGGATATGGAGACAAAATGATTCAACTTTCCAATATGAGTACCTCACTTGGTTGAATGAAGGTGATAGCTATGAGTAGTGTCAAAACTTACGGAAGCGGAACACTAAGGCCTAAGAAAATATATCACCACTTGTCCACTGAAAGAAAAAATTTCAATCCCAGAATGGCCTCTAGGAGTGCATTTCATTGGATGGATATCACACTATGAGAGATGATTGTCTAATACAATGCAAAGTGTACATATATTGTCACAATTTGCCTCACATTCAGACCCTAGAGTTGTGTCCTTTAATATTAATCATATTATACTATTTAATTATCAATTACAACTATCAGATAATTATTAGTTTGAATAATTAGTCTGAAATTGTGTTTTAAGTATTTCTGTATACATAAAAATATTTAGAAGAAAAAGGTACTTTTTGTGACTAGTTAATTTCAAGTGAATCTAAGTACACAAGAAATTATGGTGCCTCGGTGTTTCTCTAGTGGTTATCCACTTATTGTAGTAATTTCTCCCATGTCCTCTACTGCTTTTGGTGAATTCCTCTTCGATGATGTCCAATGCCAATGCAATGGACATTTATCCTCGATGTTTTTTTGAGCCAAAGAGAAGTTCCACAAGTAAATACCAAAAATTAGCCTCGAATATATTATTGAGGGAAAAATGTAGTAATTATATGACAAGACAAGAAACACTACATGTTAATAATATTCCCTTTAATATTTATTAATAATTTATTTGCATGATCATGTAATACTAAAGTGTCAAGTAGGGAAATTTGAGATTAGTCATCCATCAATATCACCTTTGGGAGTGCTTAGTAGTTAATACTTCCTATTACACACACAGTGGATCACCAACTTCAAGGACAACAATATAAACACAACAAAAATAAAATTAAAAGAAATACTAGGAAGTCAAATACGACTAATCTTGAGTCAAGAAAATACCAATCCCTTCATATTAGCAAGGAATTCTTAGGCACTAAAACATAAAATCCTTCAATTGCATCATTTTCAGATTTTCTTTAATTTCTTTAATTGAGAACATAACTTTCAAAAAAAATTTATTGGAAAAGGTCTCAAAATCCTAACAAATACTCGAGTGATTGTCGTATCAATTAAACAGAAAGGCAATAGTTCGATATGCTTTTAACTTGCGGAATATATTGAAGAATATGAAGCTTTCTCATCCCTTTCTCCTAATCAAATTGTAATATGTGGGTTCCAATCAGGTAATCAATTTCCTGCCAAGATAGTTAAGAGATCACTTTAGAGAAGGACTTCTAGAAGCATTGGGATAGTAGAAATGGAATTAACTAGGAGGAAAATGAAGCACTTTAGTGGGTGCTCCAAAATATTTGAACACAACTGAAAATGATTTTATACTCCCTGCACACATTTTAAAACAGAAACCATTCAGTTGCATCTCATTTATTTTCCACCTTTATGTAATATGTAATTCTTTGATAAAGAATAGAGCATTCATAAATATTGTCATGAAAGAGGACTCTTCATAATCCTAATAAGTTCGGCTCTAACAAATAAACAATTTCATGTAGTGAATAAATCTTACATGGTAGATTTTAGTGATTAAAATGAAAAATTTATTCTTAATCTCATTACAAGAAAAATAAATTCAACCCTAACTAGTTCAGATCTAACAAATCAAGAATTTTATGTAGTAAAGTAAAGTTACATGGTAGATCCCAATTATTTTCGTTGATAATTTTATTCTTGATCTTATTACAACATAGATAAATTCAAGAGTACATACATATTTCCTTATCTAAGACAAAATTTGAACACATTCCAAGATTTCATAGAAATATAATGATATGAGTTACATATACAACATGAGAAAGCTATCTACATCTAACACCCATCACTGGACAAGAGTGTTATTGAGACACCATCTCATGGCATTAGAATCATGTTGATAGATAGTGTTATAGAGATACCTTGCAACACCTATTCAACGCTACCTTCAAGCTTCGAATTCATCAATTGGTTTAGTTTAGTAGCAAATTCTACTAGGATTTCATTAAATACAACCCGAAAAAACCCATTTATGATAGTTGTTGTTGCCTTCTCTCGATCTAGCCCCCTCTAGAAATAGAATAATTGATATTCCCCAATTTTTCAGGTACTTGCTTCATGTTCAACATGGGCTATTGGGTTCTTCAAGTGGAAAAGGTTGCAAATATTAGATGTATAATGGAAAAAAGCATTCAATTCAAGGTTGCTCCTAAAGTCTGTTGGGTGAATTATAAAACACCATCGACTTGAAAAATGATATATGGTAGTAACAAAAACTTACCCAAGATCCAACTTAAGAATTCAAAATGTTGCAAATAGGAAATGTCTTAAACAATATTGTAATATTCGTAACCCAGAATATTCCTCAAACCCCAACAAAAAATCCAACCAAATATGTGCAAATGATATAATAACCCAGAAGTGATAAAATAACAGTGGAACAACATATCATAATGTAAACCGGAAATATAAGCAGATACACAAGAAATGCAGCGAGAAATGCTAAGCCATTTTATTATACTGAGCAATAAACGAGTATAAGAGGTGATTAGACAGATGGCACCTCGACTTGCACAAGGCAAGTGAAGAAATACTCTCAAAATGAAAAGAATGGCCTCTCTGCGTGGATGTTGCTGTTGTGTTGTTGTTGCTGCTAGAAAACAAATGATGATTTGGGGCTGCTACCCTCCTTGGAAAACGCTGAAACTATGGATTCAGACTCCACTCAAGAAACCCAGAAAAACCCATAAGACTTTCCTGGAATGGCCTCACACTAATCTGCATCCCAGCTGCTAGGTAACAGTCGTGCTATTACTGCTGCTGGAAATCGAATGAGGATTTGGGGCTGCTCCACTCCTCAAAAAATGCTGAAACTCTGTAATCAGACTCTACTAAAAACACCCAAAATAACCCAGAAAGCTTTTCTAAAATGGCTGACCCCTGAAAATCACCCCCTTGGGGTTCTGCGCAGTTCCTCAAAGATGCTGATGAAAATGCTGCTAAAATGCTGATGAAACTACTGTTGAAATGCTAATGAATCTACTGCTAGAATGCCAATGGAAATACCTTGCCCAATCAGGCACTAGAAGTCCCTCGGGGCTAAGTGTGAGATCTCCAAATGGAGACACTCAATGCACTAAACAGTGTTGCAGACTAGCTAAACAGCCAGCATGCTCTAAGTCAAAATGACTATCACAAATGATCATAACCAGAATGATCCCAAATGAGGGGCTTCCTCTCTATTTTATAACCTCTGCCTCTCACAATCCCTAGGCTGCGTGATCCCCTTCTTGCCATGTGTTCCCTCCCTCTTGTGCAGTTCCTCCATGTGTCTACGTGGGCCCCATTTCTGCGTCCCCCGTTGCCCCCCTTGGTTCCCCCTTAAGTCACAACGTTGTGCTACCTACGAAGTGACTTTTTATTCTAAAGTGAGTTATGTTCCCCCTTCCTCACTTTTTATTTACAAATAACTATAGAAGGCAAAAATCGAACAAAATCGAATATTAAAATTAGCCATAGCTAATTAGGAATATTACAGTCTCCCCTGGAAAAATGTTGCTTGCTCAAGCAACTGAAGTGATGGATGCTGTAAGATCTCCTCACTCTCCCAAGTGGCATCCTCATCTGGCAAATTCTTCCACCTCACCAAGAATTCCCGGACCGTCCTGCTCCACAACCATCTCTCCCTAGAGTCAATGATAGCCTCCGACTACAATACCAAATGCCCCTCATCATCCATGGGTGGTAGCTCATCCGTCACGGTCACCTGCTGCCCTAATTCCTTCTTCAGGCATGATACATGAAAATGTTATGAATCTTGCTGCCTTGGGGCAGTGCCAACTCATATGCAACCTGTCCAATCCTGCGTATCACCCTGTATGGCCCATAAAAGTGGGGCTTGAACTTCTCAACTCCCTTCTACTTCAACGATGACTGTCGGTATGGCTGTAATCGTAGGAAGACCATGTCCCCTACCTTGAGCTATCTCTCCACCCGACCCCTGTCGACATATAGCTTCTGCTAGTTCTGTGTTGTAGCCATGTTATCCTTGAGAGCTCGAAAGATATCCTGACTCTCTTGGATCCAAATCTCGACTCTAGGAGCCTTGCTATCACCAAACATCACGTCAGTGAAAGATAAAGAATGATACCCATATAAGGCATAGAATGGTGACATACCAATGGACATGTGATGTGAAGTATTGTAGCAGTACTCCACCAGATGCAGCCACTTCAGCCATGCTCATTGTTGCCCAATGACATAGTTACGCAAGTAGCCCTCCAACCACTTGTTAACTATCTTTGTCTGTCCGTCCATCTATGGATTCTAGCTAGTACTCAGTGTTAACTCCGACCCCACCAATAGGAAAAGCTCTTGCCAAAACTCGCCCATGAAACAGTTGTCCCTGTCACTAACGATGGTCTTAAGAAGACCATGTAGCCTGAAGATCTCCCTGAAGAAAAACGCGGCCACCTATGCTACTGTATAGTGTGTGGATATGGCAAAGAAATGTGTGTACTGCATCAGTCGATCAATGACGACAAAGATACAATCCTTACCCTGTACCATGGGCAACCCTGTGATGAAATCTATTGAAATACTCTCCGATTTCCCCTCCGGAATGGGAAGACGCTACAATAATCCCACAGGATGGCTCATCTCTCCCTTGTTCCCCTGGAAAACATTGCACTCCTGGATGTGTTGGAGTACGTCCTCCTTGAGGAACTTCCATGAGAACCTCTCCCTAATGGCCCTGTAGGTTTTGGTAAAACCCTGATGTCCTGCAAATGGGGAATCATGTGATGCCTGGAGTATCTTCTTCTTGAGATGAGACCCCTCAGTCAAGAAGATCTAGTCCTTGTAGTAGATGATCTCATTGACCACCCTGTACCTATTATCTGCCACTTGCCCATCCAGAACCTCACATGCAAATCTATCCTTGGAGTAGTCTATTAAGAGTCGAGCCCTCCAATCTGTATCCAAGCTCGTAGGAGACAAGGTGGCTGGTCTACGTGAAAGGGCATCTACTACCACATTGTTCTTACCTTTGACATACTCAATGTCAAAGGCATATGCTTGGATCTTACTGATCCACTTCTGTTGCCTCTTCTATAGCTGATTCTGCTCCAAAAATAACTTGAGGCTATTGTGATCAGTCCTCACCCTAAACCTATTGCCTACCAAATATTTCCGGTACTTAGCTAATGCATGCATGATGACCAGTATCTCCTTGTCGTATATGGAATACAACCTCTTGTGCGGAAGGAGCTTCCAGCTCTCAAATGTTGTAGGGTGATCTCCCTGCATCAATACTGCGTCGATCCCCTTTCTCGATGCATCACACTCCAAAACAAATGGCTGCTTGAAATCTAGAAATGCAAGCAACTCCTGGATAGCCCACTCAATCTCATCCCGATAGGCCTTGGGGTGCCTATAGGGGGTGGTAATCATGGCCTGTATGCCCTGCTCAAGCTCGATGGTGTGCTCAAACCCCCGATCTGGTGGCTGTCCTAGTGGAATCTCCCAAAACACTATGGCATACCGATCAAGGATAGACTGTATCTTTGGGTGTACCATTTGTCTTGTAGTTCCTACCTCTGATGCACGCAGCTCCACTGCCCACTCTATGTCTCCCTTTCGGAACATTGCCTCCATCTGATGAGCCGAGACAATCTGAGGTGGATATGTGTGTTGTCCTCGTATCTTCTCATGCCTCCTTGTCTTCTCATCATCCCACTCCATCTCCAGGGTCTTCCAATCTGTTGTGGCCTTCCCTAGAGTGATAAGCCACTGAACACCCAATATCATGTTGGTGTCCAGAATATCAACCATGAAAAAGTGGTCAGTCAATGTGTAGGTGCCCATCATCAATGAAAGCTCTGGAACATAACGAGCACACATCATGGTCTGATCTCGTGGGACAAAGACTGAAAACGCATCAAAGCTCTCTATTTGTATACCTCTCCGCTCAACCATCTGGGCATCAATGAAGTTGTGGGTTACCCCACTATCAACCAAAACTTATATGCTCTAGCCACGCACTGTCCCCCGTATGCATAGCATCAGATACTTGGGCACTCCCCACAACGCTACAAGGGCCCCTCTGGTGGGTGCAAGAGATGCACCACCTGCTGCCGGTGGTGAAGATGGAAAATGTCCCTCTATAGCATGACTATCTCCTGCCTCCACATCCTACTCGTCATCCTCTTCTCCATTTCTCTCGGAGAAGACCTCAATAAAATGTGCTTTACCAGCAACACATCTATGTCCTGGTGCCCATGGCTCCTGACAAGTGAAGCATAACTACTTCTTCTTCAGCTCCCTCCTGGCATCATCGTCAAGCTATACTCATCTTGGATTCCCCTTTGGAGGTGGAATCCTCACATACTTCCCCTGAGACTAAAAAGTCTGTCTCTGGGGGTAAGGTGTCTGAGTCCTGGGTAAGACATCCTATAAGTCCCGGGTCCTGTTGATAGCGTCTTGGAGTGTGGCTAGTCTAGTGGATCAGACTAAACCCCGAAGTGGTTCTGCTAACCCCTCAAAATACATATAGACCCTCCATGCCATGGATAGGTCTGGCACCATCACAGAGACCCTCAAGAAATTTGCAATGTAGGTCTCTGGGCTCCCTGTCGGTTTAGGCCTTGTCAGCTCAACAAAATGCTGCTTTGGATCCCTCTGATCAAATCACTCCATTAGTCTCCTAGTAAACTTGGCATATGTCGTCACTGTGGAGTGCCCTAGTGTAACCATCCCATGAAACCACCAATCCTGGGCCTCACCATCCAAATGCAATGTTGCCACCTTGATGGCCTCTGTCTCTGACATCTGGTTAAGTTGGAAATAAATGTCTAGCTTCTCCACCCAAGACTTTGTCGAACTATTTGATGAACCATCAAAGGTAGGCAAGTGGAATCTAATCACTTCACGGTGGGTGTCACCATCATGGTAATGTCAGTACCCTCTGTGATGGTCGCAGGGTTTACTATCCTGCTGGAGCTGAACAAAATCTATGAATGAGAGGGCTTCCCTAAACTCCTAACCATAGGCCTGGTTCTTTACAATATAATCGCCCATATGTCCGGGCTCTGCCTCTTGCTGGGCTATGGCCCCCGTGTTGGCTCCTAAGAAAGTGGGCATGGTAGAGTGTGTAGGGGCATGTGAGGCCACCTACTGTGCAGTATCATGCTGCTCTGGCAAATGGTGGGATGTGCCCGATCACTCACCAACCTGAAAGACCCGTGGGCTCTCATGTTGTCTAGCCTCTACTGTCATGAATCTCTGCCCGATCACCTCAATCTGCCTCGACAGATCCTACACGGATTTTAGGAGCATATCTGCAAATCTCTTCCCGTCATCATCTGCCATTGGATCCTCCTGTTTTGCATCCACCATCGGAACACAGTCTCCCTCTCCATAAGTGTTCTCCAACCTATGCCCAGTGTCTCTATATCTTTGACCTCTGTAACAAATATAAGTTTTTTCCTCCGGCGTCATAGATTGCTAGCTCCACAGGCTAAGCCAAATTTATGCTCTCATACCACTGTAATATTCCTAACCTAGAATATTCCTCAAACCCCAACAAAAACTCCAACCAAATATGTGCAAATGATATAATAACCCAGAAGTGATAAAATAATAGTGGAATAACATATAATAATGTAAACCAGAAATATAAGAAGATACATAAGAAATGCAGTGAGAAATGCTAAGCCATTTTATTATACTGAGCAATAAATCTGTACAAGAGGTGATTAGACAGATGTCACCTCGACTTGCACAAGGCAAATGAAGAAATACTCTCAGAATGACAAGAATGGCCTCTCTGCGTCGATGCTGATGTTGTGCTATTGTTGCTGCTAGAACAAATGATGATTTGGGGCTGCTCCCCTCCTTGGAAAAAGTTGAAACTCTGGATTCGGGCTCTACTCAAGAAACCTAGAAAAACCCAGAAAGTTTTCCTAGCATAGCCTCACATTGATCTGCGTCCTAGCTGCTGGGAAACTATCATGCTACTACTGCTGCTGGGAATCGAAAGAGGGTTTGGGGCTACTCCCCTCCTCAGAAGAGGCTAAAGCTCTCGAATCAGACTCTACTCAAATAACCCAGAAAACCCCAGCAAAATTTTCTGAAATGGTTGACCCCTAAAAATCACCCCCTTGGGGTTCTAAGAAGTTCCTCAAAGGCGCTGATGAAACTGCTGTTGAAATGCTGATGAAACTGCTGCTGAAATGCTGATGAATCTACTGCAAGAATGCCAATGGAAATACCTTGCCCGAGCAGGCACTCGAAGTCCCCCGGGGCTAAGGGTGAGATTTCCGAACGGAGACACTCAATGCACTAATCAATGTTGTAGACTCAACTAAACAGCCAGCATGCTCTAATTCGAAATGACTATCACAAATGCTCATAACCAGAATGATCCCAAATGACGGGGTTCCTCACTATTTTATATCCTCTGCCTCTCACAATCCCTAGGCTGCATGATCCCCTTCTTGCAATGTGTTCCTTCCCTCTTGCGCAGTCCCTTCATGTGTTTGCATAAGCCCCATTTCTGTGTCTCCCTTTGGCCCTCTTGGTTCCACCTTAAGTCACAACGTTGTGCTACCTAGGAAGTGACTTTTTATTCTAAAGTGAGTTATGTTCCCCCTTCCTCACTTTTTATTTACAAAAAACTATAGAAGGCAAAAATCGAACAAAATCGAATATTCCAATTAGCCATAGCTAATTAGGAATATTATAGTCTCCCCTGGAAGAATGTTGCTTGCTCAAGCAACTGAAATGATGGATGCTGTAAGATCTCCTCACTCTCCCAAGTGGCATCCTCATCTGGCAAATTCTTCCACCTCACCAAGAATTGCCGGACCGTCCTGCTCCACAACCATCTCTCCCTAGAGTCAATGATAGCCTCCGACTACAATACCAAATGCCCCTCATCATCCATGGGTGGTAGCTCATTCGTCACGGTCACCTGCTGCCCTATTACCTTCTTCAGGCATGATACATGAAAAATGTTATGAATCTTGCTGCCTTGCGGCAGTGCCAACTCATATGCAACCTGTCCAATCCTGCGTATCACCTTGTATGGCCCATAAAAGCGGGGCTTGAACTTCTCAACCCCCTTCTGCTTCAACGATGACTGTCGGTATGGCTGTAATCATAGGATGACCATGTCCCCTACCTTGAGCTATCTCTCCACCCGACCCCTGTCGACATATAGCTTCTGCTAGTTCTGTGTTGTAGCCATGTTATCCTTGAGAGCTCAAAAGATATCCTAACTCTCTTGGATCCAAATCTCAACTCTAGGAGCCTTGCTATCACTAAACATCACGTTAGTGAAAGATAAAGGATGATACCCATATAAGGCATAGAATGGTGACATACCAATGGACATGTGATGTGAAGTATTGTAGCAGTACTCCACCAGATACAGCCACTTCAGCCATGCTCATTGTTGCCCAATGACATAGTTACGCAAGTAGCCCTCCAACCACTTGTTAACTATCTTTGTCTGTCTGTCCATCTATGGATGCTAGCTAGTACTCGGTGTCAACTCCAACCCCACCAATAGGAAAAGCTCTTGCCGAAACTCGCCCATGAAATGGTTGTCCCTGTAACTAACGATGGTCTTAAGAAGACCATGTAGCCTGAAGATTTCCCTGAAGAAAAACTCGGCCAGCTATGCTACTGTATAGTGTGTGGATATGGCAAAGAAATGTGCGTACTGCATCAGTCGATCAACGACAAAAAAGATACAATCCTTACCCTGTACCATGGGCAACCCTGTGATGAAATCTATCGAAATACTCTCCCATTTCCCCTCCGGAATGGGAGGATGCTACAATAATCCCATAGGATGGCTCATCTCTCCCTTGTTCCCCTGGAAAACATTGCACTCCTGGATGTGTTGGAGTACGTCCTCCTTGAGGAACTTCCATGAGAACCTCTCCCTAATGGCTCTGTAGGTTTTGGTAAAACCTTGATGTCCTGCAAATGGGGAATCATGTGATGCCTGGAGTATCTTCTTCTTGAGATGAGACCCCTCAGTCAAGAAGATCCAGTCCTTGTAGTAGATGATCTCATCGACCACCCTGTACCTATCATCTGCCACCTGCCCATCCAGAACCTCACATGCAAATCTATCCTTGGAGTAGTCTACTAAGAGTCGAGCCCTCCAATCTGTATCCAAGCTCGTAGGAGACAAGGTGGCTAGTCTACGTGAAAGGGCATCTGCTACCACATTGTTCTTACCTTTGACATAGTCAATGTCAAAGGCATATGCTTGTATCTTACTGATCCACTTCTGCTGCCTCTTCTATAGCTGATTCTGCTCCAAAAATAACTTGAGGCTATTGTGATCAGTCCTCACCCTAAACCTATTGCCTACCAAATATTGCCGGTACTTAGCTAATGCATGCATGATGACCAGTATCTCCTTGTCGTATATGGAATACAACCTCTCGTGCGGAAGGAGCTTCCAGCTCTCAAATGTTGTAGGGTGATCTCCCTGCATCAATACTGCGTCGATCCCCTTTCTTGATGCATCACACTCCAAAACAAATGGCTGCGTGAAATCTAGAAATGCAAGCAACTCCTGGATAGCCCACTCATTCTCATCCCGGTAGGCCTTAGGGTGCCTATAGGGGGTGGTAATCACGGCCTGTATGCCCTGCTCAAGCTCGATGATGTGCTCAAACCCCCTGATCTGGTGGCTATCCTAGTGGAATCTCCCAAAACACTATGGCATACTGATCAAGGATAGACTGTATCTTTGGGTGTACCATCTGTCTTGTAGTTCCTACCTCTGATGCATGCAGCTCCACTGCCCACTCTATGTCTCCCTTTCGGAACATTGCCTCCATCCGATGAGCCGAGACAATATGAGGTGGATATGTGTGTTGTCCCCGTATCTTCTCATGCCTCCTTGTCTTCTCATCATCCCACTCCATCTCCAGGGTCTTCCAATCTGTTGTGGCCTTCCCTAGAGTGATAAGCCAATGAACAACCAATATCATGTTGGTGTCCACAATATCAACCATGAAAAAATGGTCAGTCAATGTGTAGGTGCCCATCATCAATGAAAGCTCTGGAACATAACGAGCACACATCATGGTTTGATCTCGTGGGAAAAAGACTGAAAACCCATCCAAGCTCTCTATTTGTATACCTCTTCGCTTAACCATCTGGGCATCGATGAAGTTGTGGGTTGCCACACTATCAACCAAAACTGGTACGCGCTGGCCATGTACTGTCCCCCGTATGCATAGCATCAGATACTTGGGCACTCCCCACAACGCTACAAGGGCCCCTCTGGTGGGTGCAAGAGATGCACCACCTGTTGCCGGTGGTGAAGGTGGAAAAGGTCCCTGTATGGCATGGCTATCTCCTGCCTCCACATCCTGCTCGTCATCCTCTTCTCCATTTCTCTCGAAGAAGACCTCAATAAAATGTGCTTTACCAGCAACACATCTATGTCCTGGTGCCCATGGCTCCTGACAAGTGAAGCATAACTGCTTCTTCTTCAGCTCCCTCCTGGCATCATCGTCAAGCTATACTCACCCTGGATTCCCCTTTGGAGGTGGAATCCTCACATACTTCCCCTGAGACTAAAAATTCTATCTCTAGGGGTAAGGTGTCTGAGTCCTGGGCAAGACATCCTGTAAGTCCCGGGTCCTGTTGATAGCGTCTTGGAGTGTGGCTGGTCTAGTGGATCGGGCTAAACCCCGAAGTGGTTCTGCTAACCCCTCAAAATACATATAGACCCTCCATGCCATGGATAGGTCTGGCACCATCACAGAGACCCTCAAGAAATTTGCAATGTAGGTCTCTGGGCTCCCTGTCGGTTTGAGCCTTGTCAGCTCAACAAAACACTGCTTTGGATCCCTTTGATCAAATCGCTCCATCAGTCTCCTGGTAAACTTGGCATATGTCATCACTGTGGAGTGCCCTAGTGTAACCATCCCATGAAACCACCAATCCTGGGCCTCACCATCCAAATGCAATGTTGCCACCTTGATGGCCTCTGTCTCTGACATCTGGTTAAGTTGGAAATAAATGTCTAGCTTCTCCGCCCAAGACTTTGTCGAACTGTTTGATGAACCATCAAATGTAGGCAAGTGGAATCTACTCACTTCACGGTGGGTGTCACCATCATGGTAATGTCAGTACCCTCTGTGATGGTCGCAGGGTTTACTATCCTGCTGGAGCTGAACAAAATCTATGAATGAGAGGGCTTCCCTAAACTCCTAACCATAGGCCTGGTTCTTTACAATATAATCGCCCATATGTCCGGGCTCTGCCTCTTGCTGGGCTATGGCCCCCGTGTTGGGTCCTAAGAAAGTGGGCATGGTAGAGTGTGTAGGGGCATGTGTGGCCACCTACTGCGCAGTATCATGCTGCTCTGGCAAATGGTGGGATGTGCCCGATCACTCACCAACCTGAAAACCCCATGGGCTCTCATGTTGTCTAGCCTCTACTGTCATGAATCTCTGCCCCATCACCTCAATCTGCCTCGACAGATCCTACACGGATTTTAGGAGCATATCTGTAAATCTCTTCCCGTCATCATCTGCCATTGGATCCTCCTGTTTTGCATCCACCATCGGAACACAGTCTCCCTCTCCATAAGTGTTCTCCAACCTATGCCGAGTGTCTCTATATCTCTGACCTCTGTAACAAATATAAGTTTTTTCCTCCGGCGTCATAGATTGCTAGCTCCACAGGCTAAGCCAAATTTATGCTCTGATACCACTGTAATTTTCCTAACCTAGAATATTCCTCAAACCCCAACAAAAACTCCAACCAAATATGTGCAAATGATAGAATAACCCAGAAGTGATAAAATAATAGTGGAATAACATATAATAATGTAAACCAGAAATATAAGCAGATACATAAGAAATGCAGCGATAAATGCTAAGCCATTTTATTATACTGAGCAATAAATCTGTACAAGAGGTTATTAGACATATGTCACCTCGACTTGCACAAGGCAAACGAAGAAATACTCTCAGAATGACAAGAATGGCCTTTCTGCGTGGATGCTGATGTTGTGCTGTTGTTGCTGCTAGAACAAATGATGATTTGGGGCTGCTCCCCTCCTTGGAAAATTTTGAAACTCTAGAATCGGGCTCTACTCAAGAAACCCAGAAAAACCCAGAAAGCTTTCCTAGAATAGCCTCACATTGATCTGCGTCCTAACTGCTGGGAAACTATCATGCTACTGCTGCTACTGGGAATCGAATGAGGGTTTGGTGCTACTCCCGTCCTCAGAAGAGGCTAAAGCTCTCAAATCAGACTCTACTCAAATAACCCAGAAAAACCCAGCAAAATTTTCTGAAATGGTTGACCCCTAAAAATCACCCCCTTGGGGTTCTACGAAGTTCCTCAAAGACGCTGATGAAACTGCTGTTGAAATGCTGATGAAACTGCTGCTGAAATGCTGATGAATCTACTGCTAGAATGCCAATGGAAATAACTTGCCCGAGCAGGCACTCGAAGTCCCCCGGGGCTAAGGGTGAGATTTCCGAACGGAGACACTCAATGCACTAAACAATGTTGCAGACTCAACTAAACAGCCAGCATGCTCTAAGTCGAAATGACTATCACAAATGCTCATAATAAGAATGATCCCAAATGACGGGGTTCCTCTCTATTTTATATCCTCTGCCTCACAATCCCTAGGCTGCGTGATCCCCTTCTTGCCATGTGTTCCTTCCCTCTTGCGCAGTCCCTTCATGTGTTTGCATAAGCCCCATTTCTGTGTCTCCCTTTGGCCCCCTTGGTTCCCCCTTAAGTCACAACGTTGTGCTACCTAGGAAGTGACTTTTTATTCTAAAGTGAGTTATGTTCCCCCTTCCTCACTTTTTATTTACAAATAACTATTAAAGGCAAAAATCGAACAAAATCGAATATTCCAATTAGCCATAGCTAATTAGGAATATTACAGTCTCCCCTGGAAAAATGTTGCTTGCTCAAGCAACTGAAATGATGGATGTTGTAAGATCTCCTCACTCTCCCAAGTGGCATCCTCATCTGGCAAATTCTTCCACCTCACCAAGAATTCCCGGACTGTCCTGCTCCACAACCATCTCTCCCTAGAGTCAATGATAGCCTCCGACTGCAATACCAAATGCCCCTCATCATCCATGGGTGGTAGCTCATCCGTCACGGTCACCTGCTGCCCTAATGCCTTCTTCAGGCATGATACATGAAAAATGTTATGAATCTTGCTACCTTGCGGCAGTGCCAACTCATATGCAACCTGTCCAATCCTGCGTATGACCCTGTATGGCCCATAAAAGCGGGGCTTGAACTTCTCAACCCCCTTCTGCTTCAACGATGACTGTCGATATGGCTGTAATCGTAGGAAGACCATGTTCCCTACCTTGATCTATCTCTCCACCCGACCCCTGTCGACATATAGCTTTTGCTAGTTCTGTGTTGTAGCCATGTTATCCTTGAGAGCTCAAAAGATATCCTGACTCTCTTGGATCCAAATCTCGACTCTAGGAGCCTTGCTATCACCAAACATCACGTCAGTGAAAGATAAAGGATGATACCCATATAAGGCATAGAATGGTGACATACCAATGGACATGTGATGTGAAGTATTGTAGCAGTACTCCACCAGATGCAGCCACTTCAGCCATGCTCATTGTTGCCCAATGACATAGTTACGCAAGTAGCCCTCCAACCACTTGTTAACTATCTTTGTCTGTCCGTCCATCTATGGATGCTAGCTAGTACTCGGTGTCAACTCCGACCCCACCAATAGGAAAAGCTCTTGCCAAAACTCGCCCATGAAACAGTTGTCCCTGTCACTAACGATGGTCTTAAGAAGACCATGTAGCCTGAAGATCTCCCTGAAGAAAAACTTGGCCACTTACGCTACTGGATAGTGTGCAGATATGGCAAAGAAATGTGCGGACTGCATCAGTCGATAAACGATGAAAAAGATACAATCCTTACCCTGTACAATGGCCAACCCTGTGATGAAATCTATCGAAATACTCTCCCATTTCCCCTCCGGAATGGGAAGATGCTACAATAATCCCACAGGATGGCTCATCTCTCCCTTGTTCCCCTAGAAAACATTGAACTCCTGGATGTGTTGGAGTATGTCCTCCTTGAGGAACTTCCATGAGAACCTCTCCCTAATGGCCTTGTAGGTTTTGGTAAAACCCTGATGTCCTGCAAATGGGGAATCATGTGATGCCTGGAGTATTTTCTTCTTGAGATGAGACCCCTCAGTCAAGGAGATCTAGTCCTTCTAGTAGATGATCTCATCGACCACCCTGTACCTATCATCTGCCACCTGCCCATCTAGAACCTCACATGCAAATCTATCCTTGGAGTAGTCTACTAAGAGTCGAGCCCTCCAATCTGTATCCAAGCTCGTAGGAGACAAGGTGGCTAGTCTACGTGAAAGGGAATCTGCTACCACATTGTTCTTACCTTTGACATAGTCAATGTCAAAGGCATATGCTTGGATCTTACTGATCCACTTCTGCTGCCTCTTCTATAGCTGATTCTGCTCCAAAAATAACTTGAGGCTATTGTGATCAGTCCTCACCCTAAACCTATTGCCTATCAAATATTGCCGGTACTTAGCTAATGCATGCATGATGAACAGTATCTCCTTGTCGTATATGGAATACAACCTCTTGTGTGGAAGGATCTTTTAGCTCTCAAATGTTGTAGGGTGATCTCCCTGCATCAATACTGCGTCGATCCCCTTTCTTGATGCATCACACTCCAAAACAAATGGCTACGTGAAATCTAGAAATGAAAGCAACTCCTGGATAGCCCAATCAATCTCATCCCGATAGGCCTTGGGGTGCCTATAGGGGGTGGTAATCACGGCCTGTATCCCTTGCTCAAGCTCGATGGTGTGCTTAAAACCCCCGATCTGGTGGCTGTCCTAGTGGAATCTCCCAAAACATTATGGCATACCGATCAAGGATAGACTGTATCTTTGGGTGTAGCATCTGTCTTGTAGTTCCTACCTCTGATGCACGCATCTCCACTGCCCACTCTATGTCTCCCTTTCGGAACATTGCCTCCATCCGATGAGCCGAGACAATCTGAGGTGGATATGTGTGTTGTCCCCGTATCTTCTCATGCCTCCTTGTTTTCTCATCATCCCACTCCATCTCTAGGGTCGTCTAATCTGTTGTGGCCTTCCCTAGAGTGATAAGCCACTGAACACCCAATATCATGTTGGTGTCCAGAATATCAACCATGAAAAAGTGGTCAGTCAATGTGTAGGTGCCCATCATCAATGAAAGCTCTGGAACATAACGAGCACACATCATGGTCTGATCTCGTGGGACAAAGACTGAAAACCCATTAAAGCTCTCTATTTGTATACCTCTCCGCTCAAGCATCTGGGCATCGATGAAGTTGTGGGTTGCCCCACTATCAACCAAAACTGGTACGCGCTAGCCACGTACTGTCCCCTGTATGCGTAGCATCAGATACTTGGGCACTCCCCATAATGCTACAAGGGCCCCTCTGGTGGGTGCAAGAGATGCACCACCTGCTGCCGGTGGTGAAGGTGGAAAAGGTCCCTGTATGGCATGGCTATCTCCTGCCTACACATCCTTCTCGTCATCCTCTTCTCCATTTCTCTCGGAGAAGACCTCAATAAAATGTGCTTTACCAGCAACACATCTATGTCCTGGTGCCCATGTTTCCTGACAAGTGAAGCATAACTGCTTCTTCTTCAGCTCCCTCCTGGCATCATCATCAAGCTATACTCATCCTGGATTCCCCTTTGGAGGTGGAATCCTCACATACTTCCCCTTAGAGTAAAAAGTCTGTCTCTGGGGGTAAGGTTTCTGAGTCCTGGGTAAGACATCCTATAAGTCCTAGGTCCTGCTGATAGCGTCTTGGAGTGTGGCTGGTCTAGTGGATCAGACTAAACCCCGAAGTGGTTCTACTAACCCCTCAAAATACATATAGACCCTCCGTGCCATGGATAGGTCTGGCACCATCACAGAGACCCTCAAGAAATTTGCAATGTAGGTCTCTAGGCTCCCTGTCGGTTTGAGCCTTGTCAGCTCAACAAAATGATGCTTTGGATCCCTCTGATCAAATCGCTCCATCAGTCTCCTGGTAAACTTGGCGTATGTCGTCACTGTGGAGTGCCCTAGTGTAACCATCCCATGAAACCACCAATCCTGGGCCTCACCATCCAAATGCAATGTTGCCACCTTGATGGCCTCTGTCTCTAACATCTGGTTAAGCTGGAAATAAATGTCTAGCCTCTCCACCCAAGACTTTGTCGAACTGTTTGATGAACCATCAAATGTAGGCAAGTGGAATCTACTCACTTCACGGTCGGTGTCACCATCATGGTAATGTCAGTACCCTCTGTGATGGTCGCAGGGTTTACTATCCTGCTGGAGCTGAACAAAATCTATGAATGAGAGGGCTTCCCTAAACTCCTAACCATAGGCCTGGTTCTTTACAATATAATCGCCCATATGTCCAGGCTCTGCCTCTTGCTGGGTTATGGCCCCCGTGTTGGCTCCTAAGAAAGTGGGCATGATAGAGTGTGTAGGGGCATGCGAGGCCACCTACTGCGCAGTATCATGCTGCTCTGGCAAATGGTGGGATGTGCCCGATCACTCACCAACCTGAAAAACCCGTGGGCTCTCATGTTGTCTAGCCTCTACTGTCATGAATCTCTGCCCCATCACCTCAATCTGCCTCGACAGATCCTACACGGATTTTAGGAGCATATCTGCAAATCTCTTCCCGTCATCATCTGCCATTGGATCCTCCTGTTTTGCATCCACCATCGGAACACAGTCTCCCTCTCCATAAGTGTTCTCCAACCTATGCCGAGTGTCTCTATATCTCTGACCTCTGTAACAAATATAAGTTTTTTCCTCCTGCGTCATAGATTGCTAGCTCCACAGGCTGAGCCAAATTTATGCTCTGATACCACTGTAATATTCCTAACCTAGAATATTCCTCAAACCCCAACAAAAACTCCAACCAAATATGTGGAAATGATATAATAACCCAGAAGTGATAAAATAATAGTGGAATAACATATAATAATGTAAACCAGAAATATAAGCAGATACATAAGAAATGCAACGAGAAATGCTAAGCCATTTTATTATATTGAGCAATAAATCTGTATAAGAGGTGATTAGACAGATGTCACCTCGACTTGCACAAGGCAAATGAAGAAATACTCTCAGAATGACAAGAATGGCCTCTCTGCGTCGATGCTGATGTTGTGCTGTTGTTGCTGCTAGAAAAAATGATGATTTGGGGCTGCTCCCCTCCTTGGAAAATGTTGAAACTCTGGATTCGGGCTCTACTCAAGAAACCCAGAAAAACCCAGAAAGCTTTCCTAGAATAGCCTCACATTGATCTGCGTCCTAGCTGCTGGGAAACTATCATGCTACTATTGCTACTAGGAATCGAATGAGGGTTTGGGGCTACTCCCCTCCTCAGAAGAGGCTAAAGCTCTTGAATCAGACTCTACTCAAATAACCCAGAAAAACCCAGCAAAATTTTCTGAAATGGTTGACCCCTAAAAATCACCCCCTTGGGGTTCTACGAAGTTCCTCAAAGACGCTGATGAAACTGCTGTTGAAATGCTGATGAAACTGTTGCTGAAATGCTGATGAATCTACTGCTAGAATGCCAATGGAAATACCTTGCCCGAGTAGGCACTCGAAGTCCCCCGGGGCTAAGGGTGAGATTTCCGAACGGAGACACTCAATGCACTAAACAATGTTGCAGACTCAACTAAACAGCCAGCATGCTCTAAGTCGAAATGACTATCACAAATACTCATAACCAGAATGATCCCAAATGACGGGGTTCCTCTCTATTTTATATCCTCTGCCTCTCACAATCCCTAGGCTGCGTGATCCCCTTCTTGCCATGTGTTCCTTCCCTCTTGCGCAGTCCCTTCATGTGTTTGCATAAGCCCCATTTATGTGTCTCCCTTTGGCCCCCTTGGTTCCCCTTAAAGTCACAACGTTGTGCTACCTAGGAAGTGACTTTTTATTCTAAAGTGAGTTATGTTCCCCCTTCCTCACTTTTTATTTACAAATAACTATAGAAGTCAAAAATCGAACAAAATCGAATATTCCAATTAACCATAGCTAATTAGGAATATTACAAATATCAACTATTTAATTGCATAATTGCACTAAAATAGACAAATCTTTAAAATGTTGAAAAGTGTCAAAAAAGTGGAGTTGGAATATTATAGTTATGTTAGGGTAAATATAGCTTTGTAAAATGTAACTTCTATCTAAAACATGTAAATGTAACTTCTATAGCAAGGAAAATTTTAAGGATGAAAAATTATCTTGAAGTTTAAAAACATTGGTGAGTCTCACTAGTTCCTAATATGCAAACTATAAAATGTTTATTGATGTATTTATAAAAATATTGAAATTTATAATGGTTTATATATACTCTCTATATAATGTTGGCGATTTTTAAGGTAAAATAGTTTTATATTGTAAAATTTGGGCGAATCATTTTTATAAAAAATGGAAATTGGTAAATCTTTTTTTTGGAAAAATTATGGAAAATTAGTCCACCTGCGAATATTTCCCCCTAAAATTTTCCATGTTCTATAGCTACATGAAATGTAACTTCTATATAAAAAAATGGAGCTGAAATATTATAGTTACGTCACGGTAGATATAGCTACGTCAAATTTAACTTCTATATAACATTCTAAATATCATTTTTCAGTCATTTCAGAGACTAACATTTTTTTTTATCTTCAGTTATAACTTATTAATCCACCAAAAATAGCATTGAATTGGTTCTTCACCAACCAAGGGGAAATTTTAAACCAGTGTGAAAATGCTTACTCATTCCCCTGCCATATTTCTGATATTTTATTTGTGTGTGGATTTAAGCTAGTGTAATGTAACTTCTACATATTTGACAATTTAAATGTAAAAAATTACCTAGATTGAAGTTATACAATCAACATATGAATAGAAGATACAATATGCATGAGTTATAAGTAATATGACATTTACATGTTATATTATGAAAAATGTGTTCTCATCTCATTAACTCTTGTCTTATTGTTGGTGATGAATATAGCCTTTAAAATTATGAATCATCCTTCTCATATCTTATATTTAAAGATGGATATAGCTTTTAAAAGTATCAACCTTGTTTGTTATTTTATGTCTGATCAATTTAAATGGAATTGCTCATAATTTTATTCAATATTATCTTGTACAACTGGAAATAAAATGATGTGGGGGTGGTGTTTCTAGCAATTTTCAAATTTGTTTTAGTTACCTAAATTTAGCATATTTAAAATAAATAGGGGTGGTGTTTTTATTTATTTTCAAAATTATTTTAACTACCTACATTTATCCTATATAAACTAAATAGTTGCACTGACCATCTTATCTTCAAGTCAATAACTAGTGTTTCTAGTGATTTTCAAACTTGTTTTAATTACCTAAATTTAGCCTATTTAAAGTAAATAGTTGCACTGACCATCTTATCTTCAAGACATTAACTTTTCTAGAGGGCATCTTCATGACATCCACCATCTTTGAAAATGACGAAATATTAGTAATATCTTGCACTAAATAGACAATGTTGGCATAGAATCTTTTATTGTGTTTTTTTACTCCGTGTCACAAATTTATTGATATTTTATGATTCTTGGTTTTGATTTCCATGTTAAGACTAGATTCATCATGCCTGCTAGGATTTGTAGTTGTGGACACATCATATTGTTCACTTCTAATTATATCAAAAATAGAGAATATGCACAATGACATGTAGTTACATGTGGGTGTCTATTTTACTCAATGATATGCTTGATTTTTTAACCCATTCCAATCATACCACAATGAAATTAAGAGAGACAATGACACAAGAAGGACTACCAATAAATGAAATTAGAGACTTTAGAATTCAACTCAAATTGTACCTGAGTGTAACAATAAGTATTTGTAGCTACCTGGTCACCGATGAGCATTGAATGACACTATGAAAAATTCCTTGCATTATGAGAATTTGGTTGCACCTGCACTAATCCTCTATAGTAGTTCCTTGACCTGCCTATATATAATTTTAGAAACAATTCTACTCCTACAATTATTCCCTATATGGATCATATTTGTTCCCCCTCTTGATAGTTATTTTTCAAGACAACAGAATAGAACTCTCCAATTGCATCATCGCCTTTTAAAATAATGCTTTGAGTATTTCCAGGTGATTGTTGAACCATTCTCTACTCAAGTCCACAAAATCCTTGATTTGTCTCCATCGCATAAACCTCGCTTCATAGTAAAATTATAAATCCCACATTTTCATTCCTCATCCCCGACATACCAGTTCTTTACAATGGAATGATTTACTGTTTCTCCCTGAATGCAATAGAGATCCACTCATGAAGATAAACATAAAATATTTCATGTTTCGGCATTTTGAAGCAGATATCAACAATGTGATGTTGTAATCTGTGAATATTTTATTTGAACCCAGCGGTAAACTGGAAATGAAAAAGAAAATAAATGTTTTATTAAGGAAAAAAATAAAAAGAAATATTTATAATCAAAATAAAATATATAAATTGAAATTGGGTTCAATGATTTATTTTTAATATGAATTTGTTATTTTTGCATAAGACGCTAAATTAAAAAGAAGAAGAAGAAGTTAAAAATGATATTAGAATGAGTGTAAACATTTAAATATGGCCTCAGTTAATAATAAAAAGTTAAATTAATAAAGATAATAAAATTCAATTTATTATATTTTGATTTTGTTATTAACTTGTGAATAGGTTTTGTTACAATACCATGGGCTAATACCATGGCTAAACATAACTTATTTCACAACCAAAATATTTTATAATAATATGACAAGATTCTTAACCGTGGATATTGACCCCCGCACTATGGTAGATATTATTAACTTGTTAAAAATAGCCTTTATTACAATACCATGGGTCAATACCATGGATTATGAATACCACATGCCCAAAAAAACAAAAATATTTTTACAATGAAAATATTTTATAACAATATGACAAGATTGTTAACCATGGATATTCACCCTCATTTTACCATGGTATTAACTTGTAAATTGGCTTTATTAGAATACCATGGACAAATACCATGGATTATCAATACCACATGCCAAAAAGCCATAACTTATTTCATAGTAAAAATATTTTATTTTTATTTAATATTACAACATGTTTTTAATTGAATCTAAAAGGGAAATTGTTACAATTTGAGATATATCTAAAATCTCTATCCTCACGGCTACTAAAAATATGTCCATAGAAATCAAATTAAG
>APFE031072457.1:148720-169896 GCA_000404065.3 Pinus taeda
ATAGAAGGTTCGAAAAGTGACAAGTGGAAAGCAGCCATGAAGGACGAAATGATGGCCTTAGGTAAGAATGACACATGGGATCTGGTTGAGCTTCCGAAAGATAGGAAAACTGTGGGGTGTAAATGGGTTTTCAAGCTGAAATGAGGTGTGAATGATACGGAAGACAGGTACAAAGCAAGGCTGGTCGCAAAAAGGTTCTCTCAGAAAGCCGGCACTGACTTTCATGAGATTTTTTCACCAGTTGTTAAAATAGTTTCAATTAGAATTGTGTTAGCATTAGTGGCTTTGCTTGATTTAGAGTTGCAGCAATTAGATGTTAAGACTTCATTTCTACATGGAGACTTAGATGAGGAAATTTATATGGAACAACTGGAAGGGTTTGTTCAACATCGCAATGAGAAATTTGTCTGTAGGCTCAAGAAGTCATTATACGGCCTGAAGCAGTCGCCTCGGCAGTGGTATAAGAAGTTTGATTCTTACATGTTGAGTCAGAAATATGTTAGAAGTGAATATGATCATTGTGTTTATTTTAAGAAATTAAATAATGGCATATTCATTATCTTAGTATTGTATGTTGACGACATCCTTTTAGCAAGCAAAAGCATAGAAGAAATCAACAGGTTGAAGGCTTAGATGACAAGGACATTTGATATGAAAGATCTAGGAGCAGCAAGACAGATTTTGGGCATGGAGATTTTTAGAGACAAGAGCAATGGTAAGCTATGGCTATCACAACAGAAGTATATTGAGAAAATACTTTTGAGATTTGGTATGAACAATGTGAAGCCTATGTCAGTCCCTTTCGCTTCCCATTTCAAGCTTTCTTCGTGTTTATGTCCTAATACAGATGAAGAAAATGATTATATGTCTTGAATTCCATATGCCAATGTAGTAGGGTGTTTAATGTATGCGATGGTGTGTACGCGACCAGATATTTCACATGCAGTTGGGGTTGTCAATAGGTATATGGCAAATCCAGGTAAAGAAAACTGGTCAACAGTGAAATGCGTGCTTCGGTATTTGAGAGGCACGAGTGATTATTGTATTACATATAATAAGAGTAGTGAATTTGTTTGTGGATATGTTGATTCTGATTTTGCAGGTGATTTGGATAAGAGAAGGTCAACATCAGGGTATGTCTTTACTCTTGCAGGTGGAGGTATTAGCTGGATTTCAAAGCTACAAAATGTTGTTGCTTTATCCACTACTGAAGCAGAATACATTGCTGCTTCTCATGCTTGCAAAGAATCAATTTGGTTGAAAGGTTTGTTTGGGGAATTTGGTAGGTTGCAGGACAACATCAAGTTATTTTGTGACAATCAAAGTGCAATACATTTGGCTAAGAATCCGGCCTATCATAGTAAATCAAAGCATATACCGATCAAGTACCATTTTGTAAGACAGGTCATCACTGAAAGGGGAGTCTCTCTTGAAAAGGTGCATACAAAGGAGAACTGTGCAGACATGTTCACGAAACCAGTTTTGTTAGAGAAGCTACGTTGGTGTTTGGCTTCTCTTGGCTTGCAAAAAAGATAAAAATAGTAAACAAACAGGGTATTAGGCTAATTGTTGTCAATGTGGAGATTGTTGAGATTTTTGGTTTTTCATAAATTAGGCAAAAATGTCAAGTGTGTAACAACAATAGGATTTGTAGCTATATTAGCTCTATTTTGTTGGGAAAGAGTTAATGTATCCTATATTTGTTGTGAGAGGATTTATGAGTCAGTTAGATTCTCTTGGCTATAAAATATATGCCCGTACAGATATTGGATGAGTTAGTGAGTGTGAGGAAATAATTATTTTGTAATCTCCTGATTAATAATAAGATTGTCAATGCCTCTATTTGGTGGACATAGCCCAGATTGGTTGGGTGAACCACGTTAAATCATTGTGTTTATGTGTGTATGTTTTTATACTGTATTTTGTCTTTGTGTTTCCGCTGCGCGTTGTTATGCTTCAACATTTAATAATAATATTTGATTTTGTTAATGTAAAGTAGGATGAGAATAAGCATTCTCATAAACATTTTTATTTTAGTATATTTAGTATTGAAAATGAAACATCATATATAAAGATCTTTTTGATGCCATTTTGTATATTTTATTGTATGTTTCAATTTTTTGGCATTGTTTCAACATATTTTTGCTTTGAACATAAATATTCAGAGTGTATTTTTTAATTATGGAAACAATTTTTAAGGAAGTTGATTATGTGGTTATTGGTTTTTATAATAATATTGGACTTTGTGAAGGTAAAAAAATCAATCTCCACACTAGCCACAATTTATTGCCTATGAAAAGTTAAATGCATGAAGTTCAAGTCTTTATTTTTTTAACGCTCCACAACTTTAATCCCATGTGTATCAAACTTCCCAATCCATATTTACACTTAGTTATCCTCTATAGAAAAATGTTCTAAAGTATCACTTGTGTCTCTAAAATTGAAACATATATATTGGGACTTATGATAATTACACATAAAAATAAACTTCACAAATGACTTGTCTTAAGATATGTTGCTCTATGTAGTGGTCAAGTTTTCCAAACAAAAATTACATGTGAGATTTAATTATAGCTCATTTTTTTTATGACCATTTAAATATATTTCGTTAAAACTTAATATTGAGAAAGAATATTTTTGAACTCTACAAAATCTCTCAAAAAAGAAGGAAAAAAAAGCATCAAAGGTGAAAAGGAATGGAGAAACATCATTTAATAGAGAGGATGGCTAAAAAAAATGAACAAAAGTTGAAGGTGAAAAAGACCCTTCTATCATTCAAAATTGTCTAAAGTGGTTACCTTTGCTTATTATTCCTTATGAGGACAAGCAAGAGGGGGTTATTGATTTGAGAAAAGCACATACCATCATTCTCACATTGATATAAATTGTCCAATAACTATAACTAAAACATCAATTGTTTTGATATAATTCATGCAACAAATATAGATAAAAAGTTTGTATGTGGTTAAGGTTAAAGTCACCATAAATATTTTATTTTATACCCACTTTATACGAAAATGCTACTCATTTGGATTTAGTAGTATTATAATTTACTATAAAGTATTGTTATAACCTATTGTATGAAGTTGGTTGGATTGTGGTTTTGGGATAGCTTGCAAGAGTCAATGGATTTTTTTAAAGGAAATGCTATTTTCCAATGAAAATGCGAGTTGTAAACCTGAAGGTATCTTTATCATCTAGTTACGATAAGATTTTCCATTTTTATAAATATGACACTCTATTGTGTTTGGCATTAAGTCCGATCTACTAAAAATCACTCTTCAAAAGAACTTTGTTATCTTATGTTTGCTTCCATTTTAGTGATTTCGAATCACAACATAAGGCATGAGATTTGAGGCCATGAATTTTTCAACAATAACACCTTTAAATGTGAGAGATTAATATGGGAGATTAACACTTTGTAGCTTCTGAGTTTCCTCCCATTTCTCCTTCAAATACTTGAGCTCATATTTGAGTTTTGGTTGTCATACTGCATTCCATTGAAGTTATATTTAAGGAACTTGTAATTGAGTTTAATCCATCTATAATCTCTATTAAGCTACTCAAATAGAAACTTGTCTATGCTAGAGGCCAAATTCCTCTACAAGATATCATTTTTGCAAGGGCTCAAGTTTGTTTTCAACCTTAAATTTTTTTCTCTAAAGATCTCTACATATCCTTATGCCCCATCCATGGATTCATGAGGTTGCAGTTATAGAAATAAATAAGGGAATGTATTGATTGAGATGTGCCAAGGTGGAGTATTCGTAAGAAGTAGAGAATTAATAGATTAAAATGAGGCCAGAAATAAAAAATCCTAGATATAATGAATCTCTAGGTAAGGCACCAAAAAAAAATCTGAATCGGGACTCTTGAAGCCTTAGTAATAGTGAAATAAACCTAGGGAAGTGGGGAGACTCTTGAAGCATGTATAAATGGCACCAAAATCCAAAAAGTGAATTGATCTAACCCCTTCATCGTGTACGGCGAAGATGGGAAATGATCAAGTGAAACAAATAGGGAACTGGGACTATTTGTTTCATAAATAACATTTATGTCTGCTAAGAAATCAACTTCAAGGTGATTTGGAATTTATGTTTGATTATACATGTTTTGAGCCTCCTTTTGAGGCTAAATAATGAAATGATGTCCTAGATCAATTTGCAAACCTATTAACATCAATCAATTTGAAAGAAGTGTTGGAGGTCACAATTTAGAGTGTTTTTCCTTTGAAGATCCACCGGAAATTTCCACTGGTTTCCTTGGCTTTCCTTTGAATGACTATTCCCCACAAAGGCAACAAGTGACATAAAAAACCACATCAAAGCACAGTGACACCAAGGACAAGCGCTAATGAGAAGAGGAATGATGGTTGCTTCCACTACTATATTTTGGAAAATTTGAAAAGATTACAAGAAAAAGAAGTTCGATGAATCCAAGCGTAGAAGACATTCAGGTAATTTTATTGTTAAAGATGAAAAAAATAGTGATAATTTCAAAAACCTCAGTCACTTAATTTTAGGCGTTTCTTTATCAACAAAAAGTAATGATGCTAATGAATCACTTGTTGATTTTGGTGCTTTAGTTCACATGAGACGAAAACAAGATAGGTTTGAAACATATCATGAAAATAGTAATGTTGCTTGCATTAATTTAGGAGATGACAGATCCCATGAAATGAAGGGTTATTGAGATATACATGAATAACTTTACCAAGTGGCCATGTAAAACAAATACAAAATGTGATATATTTACCTAAAAAATAAAATAAAATAAAATTAATCTGAGTGTCCACAATTGCAAATCAAGATCTAAAATTTGAATTATTTAAGTCATTGTTTATTGTGAAGGATACATGATCAACATAAAATCATAACAAGAGGAGTTAGAATTCTATTATTGTACAATTTTGATGTTACTAGGAATGATAATAAATCATTCACATATATATCCATGCTAAGAAAGGAATTATGACATGAAATATTGTTTTCGTACATATTATTTAGCCATTAGAACTGTCCTCTTGAGAAGAAGGATACACTTGAGAATGTTATGACAATCATCCCTAAATGCCTCCATATCCATTATCTTAAATCATTTCAATTTATTTTTATATATGCATGCTACAGGCTAATGTTTATACCTTATACTTAATCTCTAGTTTCAAACACGTCATCCAAAGGGTATGAACTACCACTAAAATCAACCAAGCTTGATTGATTTACTTTCCAATCCCCCATGAATCGTCTTATATTACGTTAGATATATCCACCAACACATCCATTATCCTCCAAACCTTAGAGGAAACATTAATGATCATTGATGATGATAATGATTATGGCGCGATAATTTCTCTTCTCCATGCCATGACCTATGATCCTCTTTCCTTGTGACCTCCTTGTGGGATTGTGCTGTTGATCTCATTAAAAAAAACCATGTGAACCACTAGTCAAATCTTCCTTCTCCTTCAATATTTTTCTCTATAAAATTCCCTTTATTCAAATCCTATAAAATCACTTGCTCACTATATTAAGAGGATTACCATATAGAAACATGTAAAAAGATAGGGAATGAAAATTCTTATCATATGCTCAACCCAATGTTAGGGTGGTTTAGGTAAATTTTACTCAATCAAGCTACCAACAATTTTCAAGCTCCAGGTTTATGAGAACCCACGGCTTCTCCCATGGTATTTACGTGGAATATAGCCTACTTAAAGGAAGACAAACTCCAAGTATTTTTTGCCTCATGACCATTGGGACCCGAGTAATGGTGTCTTTAGACACCACCACTTCTCTTGGTTTCATGATCCTAACAATTGGAATTAGATATGGATTTGAGCATGAAGCATGAATGGCCTCGTAAAGCACGTGTGTAGATGATTATGTGGGAAAAATAATCTACATGGGGGTTAAGCATTGCATTATGAAATAATAGATGTTTTCAGGAAAATATTGCATATGTGCAATGCAACGCTATGGTGGTTGTGAAAGAGGTGAATGAAGCCCATTAGAAGGGTACAAGTTGTGCTAATGAGAGATTGTGTGGATCTAGTGAATGCAAATAATGTTGAAAGCCTAAATCAAGATATGGATCAACAAAGCTAATGATGTAGCAAGAGAGTGGTCTTATGGATGAGAAAAATGATATGGAGTCAATGGTTTAAGGATAGTGAAGGATCTAGTGTGTAATGCCCACATTTGTGTGATAACAGTAGTGGTGTGTGAACATCAATAGGGTTTTGGTCCATGGAAGGTGTATATTCCTAAGAAGTTGTAGGACCTATTGGTCAAGCATACATCGTGTGCATGAGAATGAATTGTTGTAAGTCCTTAATACTTGCTTACGCATATATTTAGTGCAATGGTGCATGGAGTCATCAAATTGTGCAATGGACCATATGGATAGATATTATGGTGATAGGTGTACTGGTATCCTAGCTTGAGGGGGGGAGTGTGAGATATCAGGTGAGATGGTTGATGAATGATTGGGATTGGGTTAATCTCTCTTAGTCAAGTTTAAGGGGGGCATTGTTAGGGTGGTTTGCGTAAACTTGAGTCGATCAAGTTACCATTTGTTTTCAAGCTCCAAGTTTATGAGATCCCATGGTTTTTCCCATGGAATTCATGTGATTTATAGCATAGCAGAAAGATTCCAGATAATTTTGTCCTCATGGTCGTTGAGATATCATAAATGATGTCTTTAAACACCACCACTTCTCTCAGTTTTGTGATCCTAACACCTAAGCTGGCTAGGGGCCATTGCAATGTAGAGTTGGGCTTATTCTCCCCCCAAGTGGTTTTTTAGGGTTTCATAATTGTCAAAATGTTTGACATATAGTAGATGTAATTTCAAAACATTATTTTTTTATATAACATATAACATTTATAAGATAGGTCATTTCCCAGTTCCAGAACATGTTGTTGAATTGTCTTCATTAAAATTCATGCATATAATTTTCGAATGTTGATCTTTTTCATAGCCATTTCCTGTCTCCATTTACTCTAGTCTTACACGATCATCATGAAAATATGTCTAGGATATTGCAATTAATACATGGTGGAAACTTAAGCTCTCCCTACATTTACTCCAAGTTGTTAAATTATTAGAGCATGCATAGGTAATGACCTAGTTTCAGAATAATTGAATAAACTTGCAAGAATTGAAAAAAAAATTGGAAGGGGAAATGAATTATATATCTCAATATTGATGAGAGGATCAATATGTAAAGAAGCTACATTAAACCTAACTTTATGCAATAACTAAGGCCAAGTAAAGCTAAAAACAGCTAAATGTGATTTATTTTATGTTAATGTGCATGTACACCACATGCAAGCACTAAATGTAACTAAAGATAACTAATGTGAATGTACACCAACACCCCCCCAAAGCATAACTTAGGTGAGTATGATGCAATATGGATGAGTTCTGACAATGAGGAAATGTTAGGTACCCACATATAATGCATGAAAGAGGAAAGAGGGAAAACCCAGTAGAAACAAAGTCGCCCCTCAAAATACATTTGAAAACTAAAATAAAGGAAAACTGCTAAGAATTTGTGTCCTTCACTCTGAGATGATCCTAAAAAAAGTGAAACTTCTTAGTGAAAGTATTGGTGAAGATGTCGATATTCTACTCAAAACTATGACAGTATTGTTGATCAATGATCCTATCATGAATCAATATTTTCATGTAGTGCATGTGGATCTAGATATGCTTGGTTCGCTGTTGCTGCACTAGATCTCTACACAATTTCAATGTACTCTCATTTCCGTACCATATGATAGTCAGATGATGGATAATGATACTAATCTCAAAAAGGAAATGCTGCAACTAAATGACCTGACTGGAAGCATTGAATTCTCCTTTGTACATGACCTATGTTTATAATAAAGTAATGAAATCCTACTTATTTCTTGAAAAACAAATGGTTCAGATCTGAAACTAAGTACATAGCCAAAATTGGAATCCTCTATAAATGTATTTGGTGGAACAAGCTTCCTTTTAGGGAGTAGAGGTATTAAATCCCATGTTGGGATAAAAGATTGATTCTCCTTATCCATGGTTGCATTCCAATGTGGATTCTTTGCAACTTCAACATGTGTTTGAGGATCAGATACATGTACCATACATGCATGCTTAGGCATGCATGTCTCTAGGGATGCATGCATGACTGTAGGGATGTCTTCATGGATGCATGCATGGTGTTATAAATGCCTCCTTAGATGCATGCATAATAATGGATGGATATACGACTAAGAGTGCATGTGGGGCATCATGAAATTGAGACCTCGTCAGATTTTTATCATCAATATCATCACGTGTACAAGAATCAAAATCCTCTTCTATGATTTCAAAAGCAACATCTCCATCTATAACAAAGTTTTCATCACCAAGAGAGGAATGAATTTCTTCACGTGTGACATATTTTTTGTTGGACATGATAAAATTATCGTTTGCAACATCTTTATTAGCAACAAAAGGAGCAAACTCTTCATGTGAAACATCGCCTTGAGAATATTTATCCACGTCATTGAATAATTCTTCATCGGTTTCATGACTTCTAGGATAAATCGAGCTTCCTATCTCTAAATGGTGTTATTCTAGATCATCGTCATCATCATATAATCCTTTCAATGTAGTCCATATTTCATGTGGAGATTAAATACCTATGATCTGATAAATAAGATAATGAGACACATATAGACACAATATTCCATAACCATTGCAAATTTGTTAATCCAATCGAACTTCTCATCCTCTGAAATTTGTTTTCTCTCAATTCCCATTACTATCAGTATAAGCCTTTTCTCCTACGATGAAGCAAAATCATTGGCTTCAGATCATAGTAATTGTACAGAGTGAGAATGGAAGAAGTTGGGAATTCAATTCTTTGGTAGTTTTCAACACTTTCAATCTCATAGCTATTTTTCAATGCTTTGATATTCAAACTTGCAAAAAAATGTTCGTGCACCTTCTCCAAGACCCTCATAACTCTGATACCATGTTAAACTTTTAGAGATTGCATAGGTAAGGACATAGATGGATAATAATTGCATGAGCTTCCAAGGATTGAAAAAATATTGGAAGAGAGAATAAATTCAATATCTCAATACACTATCATAAAATGAGAAATTAGTGACTAGGTGACTAAAAAAGTTAGTCACCGCAACTTTTCCAAGTGAAATACTATAAAAAATGAGCAATATTGAGTGACTGAACTAAAAATGACTAACATAAATAACTAATTTAGTCATGGGTTAAAATTTGTGACTAGCTAATAAGTAATACAACTAAAAATGACTAACATGGATGACTAATTTAGTCTAATAACAAAAATACAACTACCTAACAAGTACTACAATAATATGAATCAATTTTTTATGTGAGTCATCTTAATTGTGTCAAGCAATCTAAACATAGAAGTGATAGGGGATTTAAAGGTTGTTAAAGATTGGTTGAAAGGTTATCCTTCCTTAAACATTTCTTCATCCTCACATTGTGTATAGGTGAGTCAAATTTTCATTATTTATCTCTAATAATTTGTAATTTTAAAAATATATTTTTTGATAAAAAGTTATTTTATGTATTTTTTGAAGTCTATTGATTGAATCTAATTGGATCTAGTTCCAATTTGAAATTAATTTGAAGAAAAATTTTCATTTTTAATACTATAATATCAAATAAATAATACTTTAATATCATATTAACCGACCTAGATCCATCTTAACCCCAGATCTATCAAGCGCCGAGAGGGATCCAATCTCTCGGTGTGCAAATTTTTTTTTTCTAGTGAAAAACTTGAGGAAATGTTTTCATCCCAAGAGATTGGATCCCTCTCGGCACTTGATAGTTATAGGTTTAATATGGATCTAGGTTGGTTATATAATACTATATAATATCTGTATTTGTATTTGTGTCTCTTTGTTATCTCACCACCCAAACATACACACTCTCTCCCTCCTTCTCTTCCCCTTCTCTTCCTCTCTATCTATATCCTTCTCTTTATTCCCTCCCACTCTCCTCTCTCCCTCACTCTCTCTCCATGACTCCCTTGTCATGCCCTCTCTCTCTCCACCTTTCTCCCTCTATGTTTTTCTTGTTCCCTCCCTCTCTTACCCCCTCCAATTCCATCTCTCTCTCCTGATCTCTATCCTCCTTCATCTCTGTCGCTTATCTCCCACCTCCCTCTATCGATCCGTCCCCGGCCCCAAATAAATCTCCATGTCTCTCTCTCTTCCATCCAACTCTATCAGTATCTCCCCCCCTCCCTATCCTTCTCCATCTCTCTCCATTCCCCTTCTCTCTCTATATCCATCCTCTCCTCTTCTTTCTCTTCCCTCCTCTCCTCTCTCCCTCTCTCTCTCTCTCCATCTCTCCCTTCTCACTCCTCTATCTCTCCACCTCTATCTCTCTATGTCTTTGTTCTTTACTTCCTCTCTTTCCCACTCCAACTCCATCTCTCTCTCTCCCTCTCTCTCTCTCTGTGTGTGTCTTTGTTCTTTCCTCCCTCTCTCTCCCACTCCAACTCCATCTCTCACTCTCTCTATGTCTTTGTTCTTTCCTCCCTCTCTCTCCCACTCCAACTTCATCTCTCTCTCTCTCATCTCTCTTCCTTCCTCTCGCTCCCTCTCTCCCACTTCACCTTCTCTCCTCCCCATCACTCTCTCCCTCTCTCTTTGTCATCCAACTTTTTCACTATCTCCCTCCCTCTATCAGCCCCCTCCCCAACTCTCTCTTAAATCTAATCACATTGTATTTTGTTTAAGAAATTATCTAAGTTAAAAAAGCTTAATTGGTTGTAAAATATTAAGCCTATATTTTGGATCAATTAAATAAAATAATGAAAAACTTAAAAAAAACTCATGCAATATATTTAATCTATATTATAATTAGTCAATTTGCTTGCTTCTCATCGCCTTGGATCCTTAGTTAATATGGATCTATGTTGGTTCTACTCTAATACTATTTGTATTATATAAATTTCACATCTTTAGATCGATAGTATTATTAGCTTAATTTTATTAAAATCTTAATTTAATTTCTATGGGAATATTTTTAGTAGTCCTGAGTATAGAGAGTTTAGATATATCTCAAATTGTAACATTTTCCCTTTTAAATTGAATTAAAAAAATGTTGTAAAATTAAATTAAATTAAAATATTTTTACTATGAAATAAGTTATGGGTTTTTGGCATGTGGTATTGATAAGCCATGGTATTGGCCCATGGTCTTGTAACAAGGCCAATTTAGAAGTTAATATCCATGGTAAAGTGAGGGTGAACATCCATGGTTAACAATCTTGTCATATTGTTCTAAAATATGAGATAATTTATATTTTTTTGGGCATGTGGTATTGATAATGCATGGCATGGACCCATGGTAACAAATGCTATTTTTTACAAGTTAATAATATCTATCGTAATGTGGGGGTTAATATCCATGGTTAAGAATCTTGTCATATTGTTATAAAATGATTTGGTTGTGAAATAAGTTATTGCGTTTGGACTTTTAGTATTGATAATCCATGGTATTGGCCCATGGTATTGTAACAAAGCCTATTAACAAGTTAATAAAAGAATCAAAATATAACAAATTGAATTTTATTATTTTTATTAATTTAACTTCGCCATATTTAAATGTTTACACTCATGGCAATATCATTTTTAACTTCTTCTTCTTTTTAATTTATTGTCTTACTCAAAAATAACAAATTCTTATTAAAAATAAATCATTTAACCCAATTGCAATTTATATATTTTTATTTTATAAAAATTAATATTTCTTTTATTTTTTCCATTATAAATATTTCCTTTCTTTTTCATTTCTAGTTTAGCACTGGGCTCAAATAAAATATTCACAGATTATAACATCACATTGTAGCACTACATTTTACTTTGCCTTGTTGATATTTACGTGGAAATTCCAGAAGAAGGAAGACCATCAACATGATCTATGGATTTCCTTAGATTTGAACTCCATATGGAGTTTGCACGGGAAACACCTTAGGAAGAAGGAAGACCATCAACATGTTCTATGGATTTCTTTGGATTCGAACCCTAGATGAAGTTTGCATGGGAAACACATTAGGAGAGCATCAACGATTATATGGAGGACATGCAAGGTCATCGGGGATGGAGATTTTGGCCATTTGTACATGCGTATGAATTTAGACTCCGGAGAGTTCTTCCTTTATACTAAAGATGATTTCGTTCTTATGGGTAAACATGGTAAACAATTTTGAGGGTTTATATGATCAAAGCATAAATTTCATCTCGATTTGAGGGTTTAATGATTATGATAATGTAGATCTTTATTGCGGCCAACAATTCATGAAAAGACAATGCATAAGTAAGCATTTTTCATGTCCTTATTGTACAAAGGGTTTAATGATTAACAATTCACAATGAAGAATTTTGCATGTCCTTATTGTACAAAGGGTTTAATGATTATGATAATGCAAATCTTGATTACAGCCAACAATTCATCAAAAGAGAATGGAAAAGTAAGTATTTTTCATGTCCTTATTGTACAGATTAGTTCACCCCTCTCTAACTTTTCTAGGCGCAGAATGCATGAAATTTTATTTTTTCTTTTCACCTTTTTTTTTAGTCGTTGATTTTTTGTGTAGTGGACTCTACAATGCCTAAATTCAAAGGGCTCGAGTGATGCGAGCAAATTTTCTAGTAGGATGGGCATGCCCTTTACTAGAAGAAGAGATTAACCAACACTGTTGTAGATGTTATTTTTAACAGTGTTTTCATTGCTACCATGCATAGGTAAACTCTATAGGTAGTTGAGGTTATATTTTGTTCGTTATAAGAGGTAATTCAGGAGTATCTTGATCTAGTTAGGTAGTAGCTTGGTAGGGTTGTTCCTCCCACTGATAACTATTATGTTCCATTGTATTATTGTTTTTAGTGATATCTCCTTCTATTAAATCCTAAAGAACACTTTGTCACCCATGGAAATATCTACTTATTTAAGGATGAATGAGATGGAGGCAAGGCAATTTGAGAGGACTCTTATTATTGTAGATGAGAGGAGTTCTGTGAGGTGAGAGGAGTCCTATGACATATATTGAAGGATGGAATGCACCATTTTATGACACCAATCATCTTCTTAATTTTAGGCAATAAAGGTATGTTCTATGCTTTAGAGAAATTTTACTTCAAATTCTTTACTAGCCCAGTGTCAATATTTAGATTAGAAATCACATCAACATGATAGTAAAATGCAGATAGAATATAAACATAAACAATAGAAGACAAGCCAAGATAAGAGGACACAAGATGTTGCCCCAGTCAAGGACAAACCCAAATGTGGGGAAAACCTTTATCAAATCTTTTAGTCTTCAATAGTGTAGCAAAGAGACATAATACAGTTTACAAATTTGATAACTTATAACAACAACAAAAGAGCCCTAACTAGAAAATTGAACATTGGTCAACAGGGAAGATTTCACCCTCAGCAAATTGGTCAGCTTCAGTAAACTTCAACCTCCAAACAACAAAAAACAAACCTCAAAACAGTCAAATTCAGTCTAGTCGAAGTATGGTGAAACAACCCACTTATGGTCAACCCTAGCTGCAGTAAACATTGGTCAATAGTCAACGTTTAGCCTTGATTTTTGCACCTAGAAATGCGGCCTTCCCAAACAGTGATATCCCTCACAAAAATGTGGTCAAAGGAGGCCAAGGCATGCTAGTCAACATTTGGTCAAATTATCTAGAAATTCGGTCTCCTGAAATTTCACCCTCCAGAAATTTCGCTCTCCTGAAATTTTGGATGTGTGGAGAGAGAGAGAGAGGCCTAGTAATCCATACCCAATCAATGAGGAGAGAGAGAGATAGAAGTGTCAATATCAGTGTGTCCAAATGAGGCTAAGTCACCTTCTATTTATATGCAATGTTGAGGGTGAATAGATGTGATTTTTGGGCTTTTGAGCCTACATAAGTTTGCTGCTCGACCTTGACAATTTGACCATAATCAAAATAAATTCATAACTTCATTTGTACAAGTCTGAATTGGATGATATCTAGATCAATTCTACACCCCTTAGAGTGAGGAATCCAAGAAAAATATCATTTGTCATAAATAAGATGACCGATGTGGAGTTTGGCCTTAGTTTCCAATTTTAACAATTCCTCTCAACTAGGGAGAAGTCCATCTACTAATCCATCTCCCAATATGTACTATCTCTGTCAACAATGCACTTCTTTGCACTGCTCTGCTCTGCTGAACTATGAAGAAGAATAAATAATCGACAATGCATCATACCATTCTCTACTCACCCGAAGTCAGTTCCAATCAAAGGATAGTGTGTCATACCACTCTTACTGACCTGAAGTCAATTCCAATCTAAAGAGAGTGTCTCATACCACTCTTTCTAACCCAAATTCAATTCCCATTGATCCTAGATCAATATTGGTCATCCTAGTATAGGGAGTATGGTAGTACGCAATATGTCCATCACTATTACTATGGTCCCTATCCTTGTTTCCCTGCTCATTGGACATATGAAAGGTACTTGGCATGATTCCCCAAATGCATGGGTAGGATGTCTCTACAAGAGAAGGATGAACCACTCATCCTGCCTACATGTCGCTAAGGGGTATCATAGGGGAAGGATGAACCACTCACCTTGTACGCATCAGACCACTAGGGGAAGGATGAACCACTCACCCTATGGTTGCTCATCACTCCAACAAGTACCCCAAGCCCCCCAGAGCTCCAAGAGCTCAATGTCCATCTCATATAGGACCCTCATAAGAGGGTCTCTCCACAACTCCAAGTCATTCTTGGAAGGACAAGAACTTCACCTTCACTAGAGGCTTTGTTAGAATATCAACAACCTACTCATTGGTCCCAGTGTGATGGAGCTTTATTGCTCCTCTTTGTACGATATCTCAGGTAAAGTGGTACATGATATCTATATGCTTGGAGCGACCATGAAACATAATATTCTCTGATAATCAGATCCCACTCTGGTTTTCACAAAGGATCACGGTGGTATCTAGCACATGTCCAAACATATCTCTAAAGAGCTTCCTCAACTAGAAAACTTCACAGGAGGCCATACTAGCGGCTATGTATTCAGCCTCAACAGTTCTCAAGACAACCGATATCCGCTTCCTTCTCATCCATGATATCGAAGTAGAATCCAAAGAAAAATAACATCTAGAAGTGCTCTTGTGATCCACCACACTTCCAGCCTAATCAACATCAGAATAACCATGCAGCCTCACATCTCCAGCAGTGTATCTCAATGTATGAGTGATTGTCCCCAAAAGATATCTCATAAGATTCTTGGCACCAATCATATGTATATGATGAGGCTCAACCATATATTGGCTCAATATGTTAACTGCAAAACATATGTCCGGACACAAGTTCAACAAGAATATCAATGCTCCCATCAGTTGACAATACTCAGAAGCATTTCTGAATTCAGGTCTAGCAAGACTACCACATAACTTCTTAAAGTTAAGTTCCATCAGAGTAGTCATAGACTTGCAGTCCACCATCCCAAATCTTTCCAATATCTTCACAAAATATTTTCCTTGAGAGATGAAAATTTCACCTGGATTTTTTTAGACCTCGAATCCTAGGAAATAGTCCATTGGTCCTAGGTCCTTCATCTTAAATTCAGAAGCCAACTACCTCTTACATTTGTGAATGAAAGGGTTTGCACCTGTCATAAAGAGGTCATCCACATAAAGTACCAGAATGAGAGGTTTATCATTTTCAACCTTAAAGTAAAGATTTGGATTGACTTCACTTATAGTGAATCCCAACTTCAATAGATAGCTATCGATCCACTCATACCCAAGCTCGATGTGCTTACTTCCATCCATAGAGATATTTCTTCAACCTTCATACATGAGATTCTTGATCATGAACCTCAAACCCCTCAGATTGTTCCAGATAGACTTCCTCTTTGATTGAACCACGCAAGAAAGCGGTCTTGACATCCATCTGATGTAGGTTCCATCCTTGCGAGGGAGCAAGGGCTATGATTGAGTGGATGGTGGTGTATCGGGCAACAGGTGAAAATATCTCATCGTAATCTACACCTTCCTTTTAAGAGAAGCCTCAAGCAAGAAAGAAACCCTTGAACTTTTTTTTTCCTTCCATCAAGTCCATGCTTAATTTTTTAGAGCCACTTAGAGGTGACAACCGATTTGTCTCGGGGTCTAGGGACCACATCCCAGACATCATTCTTCATAATTAACTCGTATTCTTCATTCATAACATCCTTCCATACTTGATGCTTCATGACTTATTCAAATGATGAAGGCTCATTTTGAATGATAGTGCTCATGGAAAGTACCCCTTGGTGCAATGTGTCTCTTGAAATCTTCGAGAGTCTCCCTAAGACATGAGCATCTACTTTTGCAGGAGGAGGGCTCATGAGGAGGAGGATCAATAGGATCCAAAGGTTTATCAACATCATGCATCATTTCGTCTTCTTTTGCACCTTGATTTCTGGTGTTAGCTTCTTTGTCCTTCCTTAGGATAGGAATGTTGTTGATCTTCCTAAGGGCCATATCTTCATTGAAGGTGAAATCAAGACTTATCTAAACTTCCTTTTGACTAGCCACATAACTTCTATATCCCTTATAATTTTTACTATAGCCCACAAAGATTCCTTTCTTCCCAAATGCACCCAATTTTCTTATTTTCTCTTTCGACACATGAAAATATATGGGACTTCCAAAAATCCTAAAATGAGAGATATTGGGTTTCTTACTAGTGATCACATTTCTTTGGGAGTCTTAGAGTCCAATTCTTGATGAGAGCATCAGTTTTGAACATACACGGTGGTATTTGTAGCTTTGGCCCATAGGAAATTCGAAAGGCCTTGATCATTTTCCTCCTAGTTAATTCCATTTCTACTATCCCAATGCTTCTAGAAGTCCTTATCCAAAGTGATATCTTAACTATATTGGAGGGAAATTGATTACTTGATTGGAACCCACAGATTATAGTTTGATTAGGAGCAAGGGATGAGAAAGTTTCATATTATTCAATATATTCCACAAGTTAAGAGCATATCGAACAATGGCCTTTCTATTTAATTGATACGATAATCACTCGAGCATTTGGTAGGATTTTGAGACCATTTTCATTGAATTTTTTCTTTCTGAAAGTTATGTTCTCAATTAAAGAAATGAAATAAAAGGTGAAAATGGTGCAGTGGAAGGAATTTTTGTTTTAGTGCCTAAGAATGCCTTACTATTGTGAAGGGCTTAGTATTTTCTTGGCTCAATATTAGTCACATTTGACTTCCTGGAATTTATTTTAATTTCATTTTTTTTGTGTTTATATTGTTATCTGTGAAGTTGGTGATCTACTGTGTGTGTAATAGGAAGTATTAACTACTAAGCACTCTCAAAGGTGATATTGATGGATGACCAACTTTAAATGTCCCTACTTGACACTTTAGTGTTTCTTGGCTTGTCATATAATTGCTTCATTTTTGGCCCCCAATAATATATATGAGGCTACTTTGTGGTTATTACTTGTGGAGCTTCCCTTTGGCTCATAAAAGCATCAAGGATAAATGTCTATTGCATTCGCATTGGACATCATCAAAGAGGAATTTAGCAAAAGTAGTAGAGGACATGGGAGCAATTGGTACAATGAGTGGATAACTGCTAGAGAAACAACGAGGGACCATAATTTCTTGTGCATTTAGATTCACTCGAATTTTACTAGTCACAAAAGCTACCTTTTTTTCTGAAAGATTTCGTGTATACATAAATACTAAAAGCACAATTTCAGTAAATACTAAAAACACAATTTCAGACTAATTATTGAAACTAATAATTATATGATCGTCATAATTTATAATTAAATAGAATAATATGATTAATATTATAGGATAAAACTATAGGGTCTGATTGTGAGGGGCGCTGTGACAATATATGTACACTACTCATTGTATTAGACAATGATCTCTTAGAGTGTGATATCCATCCAACAAAATGTACTCCTAGAGGCCATTGTGGGATTGGAATTTTTTCTTTCAGTGTACAGGTGGTGACTTTTTTTAGGCCTCAGTATTCTGCTTCCTTAAGGTTTTGAAACTACTCACAACTATCACCTTCATTCAACCAAGTGAGGTACTTATCTTGAAAAGTTGAATCATTTTGTGTGCACAATCCAATATGATGGTGGATCAATCTCATGATCCTAAAAACATAGGTCATAATAAAGGAAATTTACTATGGACAAAAGACTATCCAAATTTAAGGAACATGACTCTTTTAGAACAAGCAATAAGGATATTTTTACACTAGTTTTTTTTTTCCCATTTGTTTTCACAAGTTATCTATTTGAATTCAAGCTTTTGTGATCCATATTTTGAATATTAGAAACATTTTCCGGAAGAAATAATATTGGGAGACTATTGTATGATATTTTCAACATGTAAAATAGTTGGTATGATTGTGCATAAGGTTTTGATGAAGGTTGAATACTAAGCTCCTAAGGTTTTACTTTCTATGGTGAAGTTTTATTTTCTTTTGGTTATACAAGTCATCTAGCTACATAATGGCCACTATCGTATGTTTAGGTATATGTCGTATAGATCTTTGATAGTATACTTTATTTTATATTCAAGTATTCATTTTATTTCATGTCTTATACTTTGCATTATATATTCTTTCATTTTCAGGATAGAAACTCAATATTGATGATAAGAAGCAGCAATTGAATAAAGAGGAGAACAATAACACTGGAGCCACACATGCAAAATGAGAGAGAGAAGAGAATCTATCTAGTGATACTGTTAGAGTCAATATCTTGTATAAGACACACTCATAGAGATTGATGGTGAAGCCTTTAGAGTTGGTGAATTCACTTTCAATGCTTTGGCAACAAGGCGATAATGTTTTGAAATGATGAAGAAATATTTCATGTGTAGATTGTAGTCCAACCGATATTAAGTTGGAAACTCATATTGTAATACTTGATATTTAATATAATAAAATTTATATGGTTGAAATTATTTTTATTTGCACTTGATATTATTTAGTCTTGTAATTAACATATATAACTTTGCGTTGTCATATTAGATAAACATGCACATTGTATGACATTGTTTTAAAATTTAGTTGCAAAATCATGCTAATTAATTTATGTTGACTAATAATGAACACTTAAAATCAATAAAAAACTACTAAATTAGTAGTTTATATTAATTAATGATGAATACAAATAAAATCAATATATGATTAAATTAGTCGTTTATAATGATTATGAATGAAATTAAATGAAATGAATATAAACTACTAAATTAGTCATTTATATAATGAATATGAAAATACCAAAAAAAGCTAAATGACTACTGCAAATGATAAATTTTTTATTAAAATAATAACTAAATTTTGCATATATACTACTATTAGTAGCTAATTTACAGTCTCTTATAACAGGACTAAAATTTAGTCATATTTCTTTAGTTATTATTTGTTTCAAATGATGAGTAAAATTTGCATATATATGACTATTAGTAGCTAATATAAATTATCTTATAACACGGGCAAAATTTTGGTCATATTTCTTCGGTCATGAATTTGTTTTCTCGAGGATTCATAGAGTAACATATTTTGTTGTAAATTTGGTCATTAATTGTGACAATTAATGACTAAACCAATGAAAAATTAATAACTAAATATACTACTAGATCGTAAAATTGAGGAAACCAATTAATGACTAAGCTAAAAATTACTAAAAGTTGGTCGCGTTCTAAGATACTGTAAATTAGCTACTATTGGTCACCGTCTGGAAAATGGTCATTTATACGCAAATTTTAGTTGTTTTTTCAGCAACTAATTAGTCATTTTGTACTAGTGATATTGATGAGACAACCAATACATAAAGAAATTAAGTTAAGCTTCACTGCATGCAAGCATTAAGCCTAACTAAAACTAAATGTTGTTTATGCTATATTAATGTGAATATACCCTACATGCAAGAACTAAAACTAACTAAGGGGTGAAAGCATGAAGATGGGTTACACTTTTGGGCCAAATGTGGCAATGAAATTTTAAGTTTTCCCTTTTTTATCGAATTGAAGCCCTCAATATTCATACAAGCACTATGAATTTTGATTCAAAGTAAAAAGATAAACTATGGAGAATTATGTTGTGGTCCTAATCATATTTATTGGAAAATATTTAGCGTCATATAGTATGTCAATTTTCCATCAAATAAAATGTTTGTCCTTGCAAATTTTCACACATCTTAAGAGGTATGTGTGTGTTCATGTAGCATAACTTAGTCTAAGATGTGTAATTCTAAAAACATATAAAAACATATATATAATATATATATCTCTGATTAATTCTAAAAATATATATACTATATAATATTATATATATATCTATGTTTTTTCTATATTATAAAAATATTTTTAATTCAAAAAATATTTTTCTGTATTATTTTTTATTTTTTTGAAGCTGGAAAAGTATATTTCAATTACGTTTCCGACACATGTGTTAACATAAGTTTTTGAACATTTTAAATAAATTGAAAATGCAAGGTACCCTTTGAATAGGCTCGTAAAAGAAAATAGTGTTATTTTTTGAAAAAAAATTGTTGTATATATTTTATGATATTGATCTTTTATTCAACTTGTTTAAAACAATAAAAAAAAAACAATTAAAGATGATTTTTAAAAGAAATTGGATGAAAAATATCATATGAATTCGAAAATATCAAACTCATATGCCATTGAATAGAGGATTCCTTCATGAATCCAACATGATCAACTCCACCATCTAAGGAGAAAATTAGCCCTAATTTCGCTTGGTTACAAAATGGAGTTGTAGAAAATTTTACAGAAGGGATGCTGAAATTGTTGATTTTGGGACTTAAGCGGCTAATTTGAGTGCTTAAATTTCAAATTTAAATAGCTCAATCAAGTGTTTCATAAAATCGGTCGAGCCATATACACGTTTAACAAGGGCTCCATCGAGTGCTATGAATTGGTCAAGTTATGTAGCCTGATCGAGCGTTATTGCTCGATCGAGCTATGTAGCTCAATCGAGCCTCTATAAAAAAAAAAAAATTGAATGATCTAAAATTAAACTTTTACCTCATTTAAAAATTCCAAATATTATTATGCTTTTTGTTATAATGTCATGTAAAAACCTTTTTCAATTTAAT
>APFE031072457.1:170318-186691 GCA_000404065.3 Pinus taeda
AGAGAGAGAGACAAAGGTAGAGAGAGAGAGAGAGAGAGAGAGAGAGAGAGAGTATTTTTGGGGTGAGAGGGAGACAAGTGACTCTATATGGAGAGAAGGGGGACAAAGGATGAGAGAGGGAGGGAGATTGTCAACAGAGTTGCACGACAAAGCTCAAGATAGTGAGAGTTAGTATGTGAGTCATGTCGGGGAGAGACAGAGGGAGGTGCGAGAGAAAGGAAGAGAAATAGGTTTTGAGAGGGAGGGAGAGAGAGAGAGATGGAGTTGGAGGGGGAGAGAGAGGGAAGTAAGAAGAAAGACATATAGAGAGAAAGGTGGCAAAAGAGAGAGAGGGAGTTGCAATGGATATATAAAGAGAGAGGGGGATTTAGAAGGGAGATGGAGAGAAGGAGGGACGAGAGATAGAATGGGTGACAAAGGGAGAGAATGGGAATAGAGAGAAAGAGAGAGAGGGAGGGATATATAGATATATATTGAGAAATAATGTGTATTTTAGCGGGGTGATATAGATAGAGGAAGAAGGAGATATAGAGGGAGATAGATATATATATGGAAGGGGAGAGAGGGATGAAGAGAGAGAGAGAGTGTGTTTCTAGGGGGGTTGAGATTGAGAGGCAAAGAAGGAGAGATGGAGGGAGATATTGGTATAGTGGCATTGATTTTAGTATACAAATGTTGATTTCTAATTCTATTTGATTTCTTGCAAATTAGATGCATTGATTTCTGCATAAATGATGATTTCTAATTCTATTTCATTTCTTGCATTAGATACATTCATTTAATTAAACAAGTTAATTAATATTCTTGTTTGATTGAGCTTGCATAAGATGCAGTGATTTCAGTGTAGATGTTGATTCCTAATCCTAGTTTTTTTCAGGCACTAGATGCATTGATTCAGTGTAGATGTTGATTTGTAATCACATTTGATTGCTTGCAGCATTAGATACATTTATTTCAATGTAAATGTTGATTTATAATCATCCTATTTGATTGTTTGCATTATATGCATTGATTTTAGTGTAGATTTTGATTTCTCATCCTATTTTATTTCATGCATTAGATCCATTGATTTTAGTGAAGATGTTGATTTTCTAATAAATTAGGTACCTAGATATATGGTGTACATTAATTTCAAGGTAATTAGTTTTACATTGTGCATTGATTTCAATATAAGCAAAAAAAAATTCACTAGTGCAAAATGACTAATTAGTTAATAAAAAAAAACTAAAATTTGCATATAAACGACCATTTTTTAGTTGATGATCAATAGTAGCTGATTTACAGTATCTTATAACACGATAAGCTTTTAGTCATTTTTAGCGTAGTCATTAATTGGTTTCCTTAGTTTTACCATCTAGTAGTATATTTAGTCATAAATTTGATCCTTAATTTTTCATTGGTTTAGTCATTAATTGTCGCAATTAATAACCACATATACAACAAAATATATTACTATATGAATCCTTGAGAAAACCAATTAATGACCAAAGAAATATGACCAAAATGTTGGTCACGTTATAAAATACTATAAATTAGCTACTAAGAGTCATATATATGCAAATTTTAGTCATCATTTGAAACCAATTAATGACCAAAGAAATATGAATAAATTTTAGTCGCATTATAAGATACTATAAATTAGCTATTAATAGTTGTATATATGCAAAATTTAGTAATAATTTTGATAAAAAAAATTATCATTTGCACTAGTCATTTATCTTTTTTTGGTATTTTCATATTCATTATATAAACCACTGATTTAGTAGTTTTGATTTATCTCATTTAATTTCATTCATAATCATTATAAATGACTAATTTAGTCATATATTCATTTTATTCGTGTTAAACATTAATTAATGTAAACTACTAATTTAGTAGATTTAGATTGATTTTATGTGTTCATTATTAATCAACATAAATTAATTAGTATGATTTTGCGACTAAATTTTAAAAAAATGCCATACAATGTGCATGTTTATCTAATATGATAACACAAAGTTACATATGTTAATTAGAAGTTGATGGTGAGGGTGCAGACGTTAGGGATAATCTCTTTAATTTGGCTACAATCTCCTCAATATCCGCCTCTCTTTCCCTTGTATTGTCTTCAAGCGTATCAGTCATTAAACTGATAGCTTCATTCCTTTTTAAAGAGCCACAATCCTTCTAATTTATAATCAAAGGCAGCAAACTTAAAATCACTCCACAGGCTTTACAAGGGAACTGTACATTATTATTATAGGAGACCTTTCAAAGGAAGGATTTACGCTACAATTTATACAACTGCAATTCCATGGATTTCATTCTAATATAAAGATACCTCTAATACTAATGAACCACCCCTGTTGAATGCAGACCCTTTGAATGGCTAAATCGATTGTAAAATGGGCAACCACGAACCATTAATTAGAGTATAAATAACTAACAGAATGTTCTGCCGGCAGACATCATGCTGTTTCGGCCCATTCGTTGTGAGGAACCGTCACTATAAGGAATTTACACACACCGTTCTGCGCTGGAACCCGTCCACCATAAGAATTTACCACACCGTTCTACGCTGGAACCCGGTCACCATAAGAATTTACCACACTGTTCTGCGCAAACAACCATGAAACTTTGATGGAAAAACGCAGCGCTCCAATCCTTTAACTGTAGCTCAGACTTCAAAGAAATGAAGATAAGAAAATAACAATGCATATGCAGCCACACATATATCTTTGTATTCGACCAAAGGGATAATGAAAACCGCCACGCATATGCAGCATTTAAGGTTTGATAATTCTTAACTGGAATTTGCCGAGTTTCGAACCTATATGCCACTGTCACCCAATTGCCTTAATACACAGATCATTATGTATCACATGCAATCAATTTCGCCCAAGTTAAGGCTGTGGAAATTATCAAATTTTTACAACGATTTCAAACACTCATTCACAATATAACATTTCATTTTATTACATGAGAGAGAGTTTCATAAAAACAACACTGGCATCGCCTCCTCTAACCAGCTTGGCGGCCAAGTCTTTCTTTTAAAAGCAGAACTTTACATAGTAAATTAAGGTTTTTTCACAACTAGTGTAGCATGCTTTATTATCTACTTTTATGCTAAGTTTAACTAGAAAAGATAGCATGTTTTATTCCTATCTTGTTCCTATTTTTTAACTAAGAAAACATAGAAATAGCAGGCAAAAGGATCCCACTCCTTGGCTGTAGATTTTTTTTTTTATTTTTTTGGAATAAATCGGAAGATTTTTCCCCTCTGAGTCACATTCTCCTGCATCATACTCCCAAGGTAGAAAAAATTCATGGTCTCCTGATCATGTGTCTTGTGGTCTTGATCTTCCTGGGTCTCACACTTTGTTCTGCAACCGTCCAAACACTTTATTCCTTTGCTGCTGCTGCATTTCTGTTGTCCATTGCTCCATTTTCTTCTTCCTGTCAATCAAGTTCAAGTTCTGATTGATCTTGCTTGATGCTATTTCTATTTTCCTCCATTTGGATCGCTGCATCATCAACTTCCATATTTCTTCAATTTCTATGTCCAGCTTACTGCTGCTGTTCCCAATTTCTGTTAATTCAGCTGCCACCATAGTTGTTGCTAACATTGATGTTGCTATTGTCAATGTTGCCTCAGTTGTCACCATAGATGTTGCTTCCGCTACCATCATAGATGTTGCTGCCGCTGTCGCCATAGATGTTTCTACCTCCCAAGCTTCCTGTCCCTCTGCAACATGCTTTGGCTCATCACCTGTAAATTCTTCCTCAAGTTCAAATGTCTCCAGTAAATATTTCAGCCATTTCTTCTGAAGCATTTCATCATGCTGTAAATTTGTTCTAGCATAACCTTCATCTTCCTCTTTGACAATCTTCAGTAATTGTCCATCATCATCTTGATTGATTCTGGCAATCAAATCAAGTCTTTCAACCACTGTAGCTTCATCCTGTACTACTGTAGCAGCTTCAAAATTTTGTCCTCCAATCTTCTTTTGGCTATACAGAAAAGCCAACTCTCTTTTGTCACCCATGATAACAAACCTCTGCTTATGAGACATGACTGTCTCATCTTCTTTCTGTAACTGTTCTCCTCCTTCCAAGATAATTCCAAATGATGGACTGTCCTCTTTCTTACCTGTAAACACAATCAAATTGTAAGCATTAAAATCAGAAGATCCACTGGTCGCATTTGTCGATTCAGTCACCAACTTTTCTCTCTGCCGCTCCAAGACTTTTTCAGGACTCAAAAAATCTTCACGGGCTTTCTCCTCAGCCTTCTCTGGCAATACTTCAGTATGCTACTCTGAGTTCTTTTCCGACTCCTCTATCATCACATCGGTATGCTGATTTGCATTCATCATGAGACTGTCAACTAGTCTCACTTTTCTACCATCTTCTGCTTCATGACTGTCATTCATAAAAACTCTCTTCCCTTGCTTCTTCAGCAAATTAACCTGCACATAAGTCCTCTGTCTCTCCAACTCTCTTCTATGGAGATCTAGTTTTCTATACAATTCAACAACTTCCTTAGGAGTAGAACTTGGAAACTTCACATGATTTTCCATATCGTCCTTAGTGCTTGACCCATCATCAGCTGGTCCTTCTTTCTCTGCATCGATATCCTGATTAGATTCCTTCTTCTGCATCTCCTTCGGAGATCTTGTTATCTCATCATCAATCTGAACAGCCTTCAGATTCAAATCTTCTTGAACAAATTCTAAAGGTTGTTCATCTCCCTATTCTGTACCTGCAAACATGCGCAACTCATTATTTTTTAAATCACAAGACTTTTTAGTCTTGACTGCTTCCTCCATTATTTCACCAATGGAAACCTCCTCTTCCAACTCAGCTGTTCTGAGTTCTTCCCGTCTCAACTATACATCCATCATCTGCTCCAAGAATTCCTTTCCTCCAAGTAACAGAGTTTTTGAATCAATCTTCTGTCCCGGTACATCTTCTTCCTGCAAAGGAAACAATGTATAATTGACACCATCCTTTCAAAACTTGTAGGTGTTTCTCTTCCCATCATCCATGGCTCCTTTGTCATATTGCCAAGGTCTTCCAAGCAATATGTGACACACGTCCATAGGCATCACATCGCAAACAATTTTATCTTTGTACTTGCCCACTTGAAATTCCACTTCACACTGTTCACTTACCAGCAGTTGATGTCCCTTTTTCAACCATGACACTTTATAAGGTGTTGGGTGCTTCATTGTCTTCAGCTTCAATTTCTCCACTACTTCTGTAGAAATCAAATTATCAGTGCTGCCACTATCAATGAGCATCTGGCAACATTTCCCTTGGACTTTGCACACTGTCCTGAATACAATCTTCCTTTGTGGTGGTTCAACCATCTCCTTTTCTGGCTTAAGCCGAACTTTATGAAATACCAGAGATTCTCCTCTTTCTAGTGTATTTACTTCTTCTTTTACTGTTGCCACTGGTGCCTCTTCCTCAGCTGGAGCAACAATTGCATTCCTCTACTTTATTTTTGCATTCTCTGGGCACTCAAAAGCTCTATGTCCCAGCTTATTGCATTTGTAACATCTTATTTCTCTGCCTCCTCCTCTGCCTCTTGCATCACCTCCTGTGGGTGCATGCTGGGTTGAGCTATTGTTAGCTCCTTGTTTAGGTGTTGTAGATCTTCCACTACCACCTTGACTTTCTTTTCCTCTGAAAGTCCCTCTCCCTCTGGCAGACTGCTTCCTCATGAGTTTTTCCTCATCTTTCAGTGCTATCTGATAAGCTTCCTCTACTGTTTTAGGAGACATCAGACTTATCTCATCCTGAATGTCCATCCCGAGGCCATTCATATGTCTAGCCACCTTCTCATCTACGTCTTGGGCTTCTCCAGCTCTTATACTCACCTTATTAAACTCTTATGTATATTCCTTCACTGTTAAGGCTCTCTGTCTAAGATTTTGCATTTGTCGAAATAATGTCTGCTGATAGTTACTGGGCAAAAATTTACCTTTTAACTTTGCTACCATTCTGCTCCAATTCTTGATTGGCTGCTTACCCAGTCTCCTCGTTTCCGCCTGCACACCATCCCACCAGAGTGCTGCAGGGCCTTTTAATTTGGTGACAGCAAACTTTACTTTCTTCTCATCTTCGGTTTCTTCATAATCGAAGAATTTCTCCATGCTATTAATCCAGTCGATTAATTCTTCTGGATTTAGTCCTCTTTGATATATCGGCACTAACTGGTTCCATGGCCTGGCTGTGGATTTCAACACTGACTGAAAGAACCTCATCTTAGGAGTAACCTGTACATCTTCCTCCTCTGTAGTTTCAACTTCGGGCTCACTGAAATCTCCATCATCTATGTTTCTGTCTAAGGTTAACGCATCCAATCTAGCTCGCAGCTCTTCTAGGCTTTCCATTATTTCAGCATTCGCAACAGGCCGTCCTCTTCCACCACGTCCTCATCCTCTTCCAACTCTGAAAGCCATCCTTCTCCTGCTCCTGAGATTCAATTCAATGTCAGTTGTTGGCTTTGATACCACTAATGATGGCGAGGGTGCAGACGTTAGGGATAGTCTCTTCAATTTGACTACAATCTCCTCAATATACGCCTCTCTTTCCCTTGTATTGTCTTCAAGCGTATCAGTCATTAAACTGATAGCTTCATTCCTTTTTAAAGAGCCACAATGCTTCTAATTTATAATCAAAGGCAGCAAACTTAAAATATTTCCACAGGCTTTATAAGGGAACTATACATTATTATTATAGGCGACCTTTCAAAGGAAGGATTTACACTACAATTTATACAACTGCAATTCCATGGATTTCATTCTAATATAAAGATACCTCGAATACTAACGAACCACCCCTGTTGAACGCAGATCATTTGAATGGCTAAATCGATTGTAAAATGGGCAACCACGAACCATTAATTAGAGTATGAATAACTAACAGAATGTTCTGCCGGCAGACAACACGTTGTTTCGGCCCATTCGTTGTGAGGAGCCGTCACTATAAGGAATTTACACACACCGTTCTGCGCTGGAACCTGGTCACAATAAGAATTTACCACACCGTTCTGTGCAAACAACCATGAAACGATGATGGAAAAATGCAACGCTCCAATCCTTTGACTGTAGGTCGGACTTCAAACAAATGAAGATAAGAAAATAACAACGCATATGCAGCCACACATATATCTTTGTATTCGACCAAAGGGATAATGAAAACCGCCACGCATATGCAGCATTTAAGGTTTGATAATTCTTAACTAGAATTTGCCGAGTTTCAAACCTATACGCCACTGTCACCCAATTGTCTTAATACACAGATCATTATGTATCACATGCAATCAATTTCGCCCAAGTTAAGGCTGTGGAAATTCTCAAATTTTTACAGCGATTTCAAATACTTATTCACAATATAACATTTCGTTTTATTACATGAGAGACAGTTTCATAAAAACAACAATGGCATTTCCTCCTCTAACCAGCTTGGCAGCCAAGTCTTTCTTTTATTCATATGGATAACTTTGCCTTATTACAAAAGCAGAACTTTACATAGTAAATTAAGGTTTTTTTACAACTAGTGTAGCATGCTTTATTATCTACTTTTATGCTAAGTTTAACTAGAAAATATAGCACGTTTTATTCCTATCTTGTTCCTATTTTTTAACTAAAAAAACATAGAAACAACAGGCAAAAGGATCCCACTCCTTTCCTATAGATTTTATTTCTTTACTTTTTTGGAATAAATCGGAAGATTTTTCCCCTCTGAGTCACATGCTCCTGCATCAGAAGGCTAAATAATATCAAGTCCAAATAAAAATAAATTCAACCATATAGATTTTATTATATAAAAGATCAAGTATTACAATAATCGTTTCCAACTTAATAATGGTTGGACTACAATTTACACATGAAATATTGTTTCATCATTGCAAAAAATTATCGTTGTGTTTCCAAAGCATTGTAAATGAATTCACCAGCTCTGAAGCCTTGACCATCAATCTCTATGAATGTGCCTTATGGAAGATATTGGCTCTAAGGGTATCACTAGACAAATTCTCTTCTCTCTCTCAGTTTACATTTGTCGCTCCGGTGTTATTATTCTCCTTTTTCTTCAATTGCTGCTTCTTACCATCAATATTGAGATCCTCTCCTGAAAATGAAAGAAGATACAATGTAGAGTATAAGACATGAAAGACAACGAATACTTGAATACAAAATAAAGTAGACTATAAAATATTGATACGACATATACCGCAACATTCGACAGTGGCCAATATGCGGCTAGATGACCTATATAAACAATGAAAATAAAATGTCACCATAGAAAATAACACCTTAGGAATTTAGTATTCAAGCTTCAAAAAAACAATAGGTACAATCATACCAACTAAGTTACATGTTAAAAATATCAGGCAATATATAACTTGTGAAAAAAATGGAATAAAAAAAATGAGTGTAAAAAATATCCTTATTGTGTGTTCTAAAAGAGTCATGTTCCTCAAATTTGGATATTCTTTTTCCCGCAGTGAAAGTTCCTTGCTATTATGACCTATGCTTTTAGGATCATGAGATTGATCCAACATCATATTGGATTATGGAGACAAAATGACTCAACTTTCCAAGATGAGTACCTCACTTGGTTGAATGAAGGTGATAGCTATGAGTAGTGTGAAAACTTAAGGAAGCAGAACACTAAGGCATAAGAAAATATATCACCACTTGTCCACTAAAAGAAAAATGTCAACCCCACAATGGCCTCTAGGAGTACATTTCATTAGATGGATATCACACTGTCAGAGATGATTGTCTATTACAAAGAAAAGTGTACATATATTGTCACAATTTGCCTCACATTCAGAATCTAGAGTTGTGTCCTATAATATTAATCATATTATACTATTTAACTATCAATTATGACTATTACATAATTATTAGTTTAAATAATTAGTCTAAAATTGTGTTTTTAGTATTTCTGTATACATGAAAATATTCAGAAAAAAAAAAAGGTACTTTTTGTGACTATTTAATTTCAAGTGAATCTAAGTACACAACAAATTATGGTACCTCGATGTTTCTCTAGTGGTTATCTACTCATTGTACCGATTTCTCCCATTTTCTCTATTGCTTTTGGTGAATTCCTCTTCGATGATGTCCAATGCCAATGCAATGGACATCTATCCTCGATGTTTTTCTGAGCCAAAGAGAAGTTCCACAAGTAAATACCAAAAATTAGCCTCGAATATATTATTGAGGGAAAAATGTAGTAATTATATGACTAGACAAGAAACACTACATGTTAATAATATTCCCTTTAATATTTATTAATAATTTATTTGCATGATCATGTAATACTAAAGTGTCAAGTAGGGAAATTTGAGATTAGTCATCCATCAATATCACCTTTGGGAGTGCTTAGTAGTTAATACTTCCTATTACGCACACAGTGGATCACCAACTTCAAGGACAACAATATAAACACAACAAAAATAAAATTAAAAGAAATACTAGGAAGTCAAATACGACTAATCTTGAGTCAAGAAAATACCAAGCCCTTCATATTAGCAAAGAATTCTTATGCACTAAAACATAAAATCCTTCAATTGCATCATTTTCACATTTTCTTTAATTTCTTTAATTAAGAACATAACTTAAAAAAAAAAAATCGTTGGAAAAGGTCCCAAAATCCTAACAAATACTCGAGTGATTGTCGTATCAATTAAACAGAAAGGCAATAGTTCGATATGCTTTTAACTTGTGGAATATATTGAAGAATATGAAGCTTTCTCATCCCTTTCTCCTAATCAAATTGTAATATGTGGGTTCCAATTAGGTAATCAATTTCCCGCCAAGATAGTTAAGGGATCACTTTAGAGAAGGACTTCTAGAAGAATTGGGATAGTAGAAATAGAATTAACTAGGAGGAAAATGAAGCACGTTAGTGTGTGCTCCAAAATATTTGAACACAAATGAGAATGATTTTATACTCCCTCGACACATTTTAAAACAGAAACCACTCAGTTGCATCTCATTTATTTTCCACCTTTATGTAATATGCAATTCTTTGAGCAAGAATAGAGCAATTATAAATATTGTCATGAAAGAGGACTCTTCATAATCCTAATAAGTTGGGCTCTAACAAATAAGCAATTTCATGTAGTGAATAAATCTTACATGGTAGAGACTTTCAGTGATTAAAATGAAAAATTTATTCTTAATCTCATTACAAGAAAAATAAATTCAACCCTAACTAGTTGGGATCTAACAAATCAAGAATTTCATGTAGTAAAGTAAACCTACATGGTAGATCCCAATTATTTTCATTGATAACTTTATTCTTGATCTTGTTACAACATAGATAAATTCAAGAGTACATACATATTTCCTTATCTAAGACAAAATTTGAACACATTCCAAGATTTCATAGAAATATAATGATATGAGTTACATATACGACATGAGAAAGCTATCTACATCTAGCACGCGTCACTGCACAATAGTGTTATTGAGACACCATCTCATGGCATTAGAATCATGTAGATAGATAGTGTTATAGAGATAGCTTGCAACACCTATTCATTGTTACCTTCAAGCTTCAAATTCATCAATTGATTTAGTTTAGTAGAAAATTCTACTGTGATTTCATTAAATACAACCTGACAAAACCCATTTATGATAGTTGTTGTTGCCTTCTCTTGACCTAGCCCCCTCTAGAAATAGAATAAATGATATTCCCCCAATTTTTGAGGTACTTTCTTAATGTTCAACATGGGCTATTGGGTTCTTCAAGTGGAAAAGGTTGCAAATATTAGATGTATAATGGAAACAAGCATTCAATTCAAGGTTGCTCCTAAAGTCTCTTGGGTGAATTATAAAACACCATCTACTTGAAAAATGACATATGGTAATAACAAAAACTTACCCAAGATCAAACTTAAGAATTCAAAATGTTGCAAATAGGAAATGTCTTAAACAATATCAACTATTTAATTGCATAATCACACTAAAATAGACAAATCTTTAAAATGTTGAAAAGTGTCAAAAAAATGGAGTTGAAATATTATAGCTATGTCATGGTAGATATAGCTTTGTAAAATGTAACTTCTATTTAAAACACGTAAATGTAACTTCTATAGCAAGGAAAATTTTAAGGATGGAAAATTATCTTGAAGTTTAAAAACATTAGTGAATCTCACTAGTTCCTAATATGCAAACTATAAAATGTTTATTGATGTATTTGTAAACTTATTGAAATTTATAATGGTTTTATATATACTCTCTATATAATGTTGGCGATTTTTAAGGTAAAATAATTTTATATTGTAAAATTTGGGCGAATCATTTTTATAAAAAATGGAAATTGGCGAATCTTTTTTTTGGAAAAATCATGGAAAATTAGTCCACCTCCGAATATTTCCCCCTAAATTTTTCCATGTTATATAGCTACATGAAATGTAACTTCTATATAAAATAATGGAGCTGAAATATTATAGTTACGTCATGGTGGATATAGCTATGTCAAATGTAAATTCTATATAACATTTGAAATATCATTTTTCAGTCATTTAAGAGACTAACATTTTTTTTATCTTCAGATAAAACTTAATACTCCACCAAAAATTGCATTGAATTGGTTCTCCACCAACCAAGGGGAAATTTTAAACCAATGTGAAAATGCTTAGTCATTCCCCTACCATATTTGTGATATTTTATTTGTGTGTGGATTTAAGCTAGTGTAATGTAACTTCTACATATTTGACAATTTAAATGTAAAAAATTACCCAGATTGAAGTTATAAAATAAACATATGCATAGAAGATACAATATGCATGAGTTATAAGTAATATGACATTTACATGTTATATCATGAAAAATGTGTTCTCATCTCATTAACTCTTATCTTATTGTTGGTGATGAATATAGCCTTTAAAATTATTAGTCATCCTTGCCATATCTTATATTTAAAGATGGATATAGATTTTAAAAGCATCAACCTTGTTTGTTATTTTATGTATTATCAATTTAAATGGAAGTGCTCATAATTTTATTCAATATTATCTTGTACAACTGGAAATAAAATGGTGTGGGGGTGGTGTTTCAAGTGATTTTCAAACTTGTTTTAGTTACCTAAATAAATAGGGGTGGTGTTTTTATTGATTTAAAAAATTATTTTAATTACCTAAATTTATCCTATTTAAGCTAAATAGTAGCACTGATCATCTTATCTTCAAGTCAGTAACTAGTGTTTCTAGTGATTTTCAAACTTGTTTTAATTACCTAAATTTAGCCTATTGAAAGTAAATAGTTGCACTCGCCATATTATCTTCAAGTCATTAACTTTTCTTGAGGGCATCTTCATGACATCCACCATCTTTGAAAATTATGAAATTTTAGTAATATCTTGCACTAAATAGACCATGTTGGCATAGGATCTTTTATTGTGTTTTTTACTCTGTGTCAGAAATTTATTGATATTTTATGATTCCTAGTTTTGATTTCCATGTTAATACTAGATTCATCATGCCTGCTAGGATTTTTAGTTGTGGACACATCATATTGTTCACTTCTAATTATATAAAAAATAGAGAATATGCACAATGACATGTAGTTACATGTGGGTGTCTAATGATATTCTTGATTTTTTAACCCATTCCAATCCTACCACAATGAAATTAAGACAGACAGTGACACAAGAAGGACTACTAATAAATGAAATTAGAGACTTTAGAATTCAACTCAAATTGTACTTGAGTGTAACAATAAGTATTTGTAGCTACCTGGTCACTGATGAGCATCAAATGACACTATGGAAAATTCCTTGCATTATGAGAATTTGGTTGCACCTGCACTAATCCTCTATAGTAGTTCCTTGACTTGCCTATATATAATTTTAGAAACAATTCTACTCCTACAACTATTCCCTATATGGATCATCTTTGTTCCCCCTCTTGATAGTTATTTTTCAAGACAACATAATAGAACTCTCCAATTGCATCATCGCCTTTTAAAATAATGCTTGAGTATTTCCAAGTGATTGTTGAACCAGTCTCTACTCAGGTCCACAAAATCCTTGATTTGTCTCCATCACACAAACCTCGTTTCATAATAAAATTATAAATCCCACATTTTCATTCCTCATCCCCAACATACTAGTTCTTTACAATGGAATGCTTTACTGTTTCTCCCTTAGTGTAACAGAGATCCACTACTGTGGCATGGAAATGATTGGTGTCATAAAATGGTGAAGTGCATCCTTCAATATATGCCATAGAACTCCTCCCGCCTCACAAAATGCCTCTCATATACAACAATAAGAGTCCTCCCAAACTGCCTGGTATCCACCTCATTCATCCTAAAATAAGTGGATATTTCCATGGGTGACAAAGTGTGATTGGGGATTTAATAGAAGGAGCTATCACTAAAAAAAAATACATTGCAACATAATATTTATTAGCAAGAGGAACAACCCTGCCAAGATACTTCCTAACTATATTAAGATACTCCTGAGTTACCTCTTATAATGAACAAAAGATAACCTCAACTACCTATAGAGTCTACCTATGCATGGTAGCAATGAAAACACTGTAAAAAAACAACATATACAATAACGTTGGTCAATCTCTTCTTCTAGTCAAGGGCATGCCCAACTTTTGAAAAGTATCAAGTAGGTTAGGGTCCACCTCATGCATGCTCCTCTTCTTCTTCTACTCTCTTTCTTTAGGTTCAGAATAATAGCAAAGGTCTTGGAAATTGATGGCTAGGTAAAAGTTATTAGACCATTTGGGTTCTTCCATTTTTAATCATTTTCAGCAAACATTGAGTCTAAATTGCAAAATCCATTTAGGTTTCTTCCTTTTAGCTAAAATTAACCTCAGCTTTGGAGGGTTGTATCTGAGTATATTCTACCTAAAATATAGTAACATAGTTTAAAACTATAGGCATTGAGATCATAATCTAAGGTTGAAACATAAAATATTTTATGTTCATGATTACAAGAAATTTTAATTTCATGTAACAAAGTTTGAGGAAGGTATATTACTTGCATCCTAAAATTTACTTGCATCAATTGAGCCCTTTGAATTTTGGCATGGTAGATTCCATTACACAAATAATCAACCACTGAAAAAATGAGAAAAGAAAAAAAATAGGTGAGAAGGAAAAATAAATTTCATGCATTCTGACCCTAGAAAAGTTAGGGAGGAGCGAACTGATCTGTACAATAAGGAGATGAAAAATGCTTACCTTTCCATTTTATTTTGATGAATTTTTTACCTCAACCAATATTTGAATTATCATAATCATTAAATCCTTTGTACAAGGTGAAAAGAAAAGAAAAAAGGTGCAAAGAAAAAATAAAATTTCATGCATTCTAACCCTAGAAAGGTTAGGGAGGAGCGAATTGATCTGTACAATAAGGACATGAAAAATGCTTACTTGTCCATTGCCTTTTGAGGACTTGTTGGCCGCAATCAAGATTTGAATTATAATAATCATTAAACCCTTTGTACAATAAGGACATGATTAATGCTTACTTGTGCATTGCGTTTTAATGAATTGTTGGCCACAATCAAGATCTACATTATCATAATCATTAAACCCTCAACTCTATATGAAATTTATGCTTTAATCATATAAACCCTCTAAATTGTTTATCCATAAGAAAAAAGTCATCTTTGGTAAAAATGAAGAATTCTCCAGAGTCCACTTTCATACCCATGTAAAAATGGCCAAAATTTCCACATCCAGTGACCTTGCCCTTCCTCCATCTAATTGTTGATGCTCTCCTAAGGTGTTTCCCATGCAAACTCCATCAAGGGTTGAATCCCATGAAATCCATAGATCCCATTAATGGTCTTCCCTCTTCTGGCTCTCCTAAGGTGTTTCCCATGCAAACTCCATCAGGGGTTGAATCCCACGAAATCCATAGATCCCATTAATGGTGTTCCTTCTTTTGGCATTTCCACGCAGATATCAACAATCTGATGTTGTTATCTGTGAATATTTTATTTGAACCCAGTGGTAAACTGGAAATGATAAAGAAAATAAATGTTTATAATGGAAAAAATAAAAGAACTATTTATAAATATAAAATAAAATATATAAATTGCAATTGGGTTAAATGATTTATTTTTAATATGAATTTGTTATTTTTGCGTAAGACGCTAAATTAAAAAGAAGAAGAAGAAGTTAAAAATTATATTGGGATGAGTGTAAACATTTAAATATGGCCTCAATTAATAAGAAAAAGTTAAATTAATAAAGTCAATAAAATTTAATTTATTATATTTTGATTTTGTTATTAACTTGTGAATAGGTTTTGTTACAATACCATGGGCCAATATCATGCCTTATCAATACTACAAGTCCAAAAACCATAACTTATTTCACAACCAAAATATTTTATAATAATATGACAAGATTCTTAACCATGGATATTCACCCCCACATTATAGTAGATATTATTAACTTGTAAAAAATAGTCTTTATTAATACCATGGGTCAATACCATGGATTATGAATACCACATGCCCAAAAAAAAATAAAAAAAATTACAATGAAAATATTTTATAACAATATTACAAGACTGTTAACCATGGATATTCACCCTCACTTTACCATGGTATTAACTTGTAAATTGGCTTTGTTACAATACCATGGACAAATACCATGGATTATCAATACCACATGCCAAAAAGCCATAACTTATTTCATAGTAAAAATATTTTATTTTTATTTAATATTACAACATGTTTTTAATTGAATCTAAAAGGGAAATTGTTACAATTTGAGATATATCTAAAATCTCTATCCTCACGGCTACTAAAAATATGTCCATAGAATTATTAAGGTTTTAATAAAATTAAGTAAGATGGATCTACGTCGTTATAATATATATTATAAGTATAATATATGAATATATGATCCCTACAGATGGATCTATGCCGATTATATATATATTATATAGTATATATTATATAACTAAATATATTTTTATATATATAATAATATATATATATATATAATATTATATATAATTAATTATATAATATTTAATATATAGATCAACATAAGAAACATCTTAGCTAGGATCTAAACGGAATGAGATCAAGATAAATTGACTAATTATAATAGATTAAATATAGTGCATGATTTTGAAAGTTATTATTTCAATTACTTCTTTTATTTAATCTTTGACATGATTGATCCAAATATCAGGTTTAATATTTACAACAATTATTTTGTTAATTTAGATAATTTTTTAAACAAAATACAATGTGATCAAATTTAAGAGAGAGTTGGGGAGGGAGTGAAGAGAGGGAGATAGTGAAAAAGTTGGAGGGTAGAGAGAGAGAGAGAGAAAAAGAGAGTGATGGGGTAGAGAGAGAGTGAGGTGGGAGAGAGGGA
>APFE031072457.1:188574-202802 GCA_000404065.3 Pinus taeda
TGCATGATATATTTTAGTTCATTTTAAGTATCAAAGTGACTTGCATCATAACTTAATGATTATAATTTTTTTCTTAGTATATGAAACTGAAAATCAAAATTGAACATATATTTTTCTAAGTAAAGTTATTGTATATAGAAAAAATATTAAATTAGTGAAATAATTTTTAACAAATCCATTTAGACTTAAAAAATGAATGAGAATCCATAATCAAAATTAGTACAAATCCATAAACTGAAATACTGAATACATGTAACAATAACTATCCATATGAAAAAATATACAAATTACAAATATCAAATGAACATGCATAAGCTGAATTAATAAGCATACATAAACTAAAGTAATGTCCATGATGTACATCCATAAACTGTCCATGTATGAAAAATATACAAAGTTTGTATCACACACATGAATATGCCATATGAAATTACCCTGAAAATATACAAACTATGACAATCTAAGTACCACCAAAACTCTTATGTCAAGTTTGTCCCACAAATTAAGTGTCCCTAAGATGGTACTGCGAAATAACACATTCAAATACAAAACAATTAGATCATTATTTGTAGAAAATAAACAATATGGAAATAAATGATATTGAACTACATTTTTAATTACATATACATGAATCTACTAACCTCAATCGACTCCAAATACAAGTCAGATGTGATGGGGGCCTTATCATGAATCTAGGTTTGGTGCTCCCTTACCTATGGCTTGATGACTGGGGCTTGCATCAATGGACCTATATCATGAGTTACTCTAAACCCAATTTCCAACTCATATCTCAACATAACAGTGAAATCAACGACACTCTGCATGTGGGCCTATGTAAACAATGACAAGGAAACCTTATAATTAGTCTACAGATTAATTAGCATATTTATGTAACTTAAAAATAGAAAATGTTGAAATCTGAGGAATAAAATAGTTTACTTGAATTGTTGGTCCACATGGTTGTACATACTAACTCTCGTCCACATTAGTGAACATATAAGGTGGAGGTGGAGGTGGAGGTGGAGGAGAATCCATGGAAACATGGTCTGGTTGAGGATGTTATGGCTAACCTACTACCCCCTTAGATGAACTCATAAGCTCATCCATGTAGTTGGGATTTGTCTACATGTTATCATGAACTTATTAATATAAATGCAATCTAATAGGCACTAGAAACTTTAATATAAATAATTATGCATAATTTTGATAATAATAATCGAAAGTTTCATATTTATATCTGTACTTGGTTTATGTCACGCATGCCACACACCCTCCAAGTCAAACGAATGGCATCAAAATACATACATGTATGTGTCAAAAGTTGTTCAAGGTGTAAAATCACAGGAAATGCAATATCATATAAGGGCAATGTTGGGTCACGATACAGTAGTGGTGGTCTCCTAATCTCTCCATCCAATGCAACACATACACTAGCCAATGACGCCTACATGTTATCTACAATAGTTTCCCGCGTTTGACCATCGAGCTACGTCATCTCCTCTAGCTCTGTTGGTGATACTAAGCTCTGAGGTGGTAGTGGCAAGAATATCATAAGTGGTGTTACATGCCGAGGGTCCCTACGATCCTCGTCATGCTCATACATATCTTCTGTGTCAGTACCAAAAAAATGAGATTTGGTACCAGTGTAATTTAGCCTCATATGTAATACAAACTCTTCATATAAATTCATAGCAAATTAATGGTGACCTATTCATAGTTGGGGAACTTTCCCCAAGCTCCAATGAATCTACCATACACAAAAGGGGTTGCATGAACATTACTAAAATATTTCAATGGGGTCAAACATTTATGTCTAATAGGGAGATCTCGAGGGATGTCGAACAACTCCCCATGACCATTGATGTCCTTGGTGGCCTCTTTTGCCACCTCCCAAGAATATGGCCCTCTAACCTCATGCCTCTTGACCCTATGCATGAACTGTGATATGTGGCTATGTGGTACCGACCTTCGAAATGTCTCAATTAAGCTAGTCATGCTATCCAGAATCAAGGATAATGCAAGAAGAGTCGATGAATTGGCAGGGTTCTTCTCTATCTATGTTCTTATCTACGTATGGAAGGTCATAAGATCTTCTAATGTGATATGAGTTTGAGCATCATCCCATGAAGGTATCGATGTTGCACTCTACTCCTCAGCTTCGGCCTATTGAGGAACTATACATCATAAACATAATTCAACATATATATAATTAACAAACTAGAAGCATAATAACATATACATTAAATTCAAACACATAATTTGAATAAAATTTAAAAATTAAAGACAATTTCAAGACATAAACACATAAAGTTTAAAGAGGATTTAAAAATGTAGGAGGTCTACCTGAAATGGGCAAATAAGGTCCACTAGATGTAGCATGGTCATCAAAAAAGACAGAAACATAGCCTCTGACAATTTGATTGGTCTTAGAGGCATGATCTACAAGGAGAACATGAAATATTGGTGGGCTACATGATATCATGAGCCCAAACACGTCTAACAGGACCTCTCACACTATGATGGCTTATAGTTTGGGTGTGTATAAGGGATTGCTAAGTATATTACATATAGTATATATAAACTATTCCAAGATAAAATTGTTGACAAAAAAACCTTTTCTAAACTCAAGCAGAATAATCGAGCCTAAAGTCCTAAACTTTAGAGTCCATTTTTTGATAATTTATCAACCAAAGTACATTGAGTTCCATGTAAAGACAATCAGAAGAAGGGATAAAATCTACTCTCACACTTTTTCTTGTTTCTAAATAAATCATTTTGTTCATAGCACATAAATATTTAAATATATAAGTAAAAATTTGAAATAAACTTATTTACAAAGTAATAAAATTTCATGCCAACCAAATACCACAATAGACATTACATTCTTAATGTTTGACTTTGACACATGACATGTGCTAGGTGCAAGTACATGAAGAAAATGTTTCTTGTACAACACACTACATAATGGAACAATATGGTACAAATTTAAAAAGAGTCTAGATGCTCTTATTCACTAGACCAATGCACTTTTCATGATGGATTTAATGTATCCAACAATGATGTATTTTTCAAACATTAACTTATATATATAGTTATATAATTATATATATTTATATATTAAATATGCTATATATTAAATGCTATATATATATATATATAGATAATAGATAAATTCATGCTATATTAAATGTTAAATAACAACTATGTTAATGAACTAAATAGTTAATAGATGCTATGTATACAATTCTATATAGGCTTATATATTTTTGGTGTTTTAGTTTTTAATTACATTTTTTGTTATTATATATATTTATTTTACGTGTTTGTTTTCTTGTACTTTTATTAATTTTATATATAGAACTTAAGATATGTGTGGTTTATATTAATTATATAGTTCTGTTATGTTAATATAAGTTTGGTAAATGTTATAATGGAACTATATATTATTATATATTATATTATTATATTATATTATTTCTCTTTTTAGTTTGAAGTTTATTTTTTTTTCGAATCTATATATTTATATAAATTTATTATTTAAAATTTGAATTGTTTTTCTTTTATAGGGTTCTCTAGCCTGTTCTATCACGTCAAATTCAAGCTTCTAATTTTAACTTTATTTATTGGGTTGTAATCTTTGTTTGGGAGTTTTTGCTTATATTTTTAGTCAAATTTCCTAGAAATTTAAAATGAATTTTAAATAACAAAAAAATAAAAAAATAAAATTGAAAATTTAATCACAAAATTCCTAAAGAAGAACCTTGAAACCTAAAATAATTAGAAAAAAATGTTTTTACCATTCAAAATAAGAAAATACTCATTTAATACATAAAACATTGCAAGTAAGAAACAAATTTAAAATCTAAATTATACTTTTTTGTTTTTTTTTTGTGGTTTCAAAGTGTTTTCTAGGTTGTTTTGAAGGGTTTTTTTAATGGTTTTATGGTTTTCTAAGTTGTTTTGAAGGTTTTTTTTATGGTTTTCTTGGTTGGTTTTGTGATTTTCTAAATTTTTTAAAGGGTATTTTTGTGCTCATCATAGTTTTTATATGTTTTTCTTTTTAATTAATTGGTTTTCATGTTTTTTTTTTTTAATTTAATTTTTTACATTTTGCAAAAAAAAAAAAATAAGAAATACAAAGGATAGAGTACCTACGTTCGTTGAGTCTCTACGATGTTGGCAGGGTGGTTGGCAAGATTGATTTGAATGCTCCATTGCTCAATGAAGCTCCAGTAATCTCAGTCGCGCTACTCTCAAACTCTCAGTCGAGCTCCCACAACCGTGAAAAATGGTGCGAGTAGATTGTGGGAGCATTATATATTAAGAAAAAGACCTTGATCAAGCCCTAAATCTCAATCAAGCTACCTTTTTAGCAACCTAGGAGCTTGATCAGGCACGTAAATGGCTAGATCGAGCCATTATTTTTTCCACCCTAACACATCCGCTTTCACCAAAAAGTGTAACCCAGATCCATGCTTTTGCACTAAAGCTAACTAAAGCAAACTAACGTGCATGTACACCAACACAAGCTCACCATGAGATATCCATTTAAACCGTTTCACATTCTTAAATACCCTAAGAAAATTGTGTTAGAATGTTTATTACTACTCAAAATCCATTCACAATTTCATTTCTTGCTGGAGGCGAAAGTTAAATGAATACAAGCCCACCCATAACCGGTACTCTTAAACTTGAATATTGAAAGTGAAAATCCCTTGTACTATAAATCGCAATGAACAAGTCTCACAATCAAATTGAGGGAAAGTGAGAATGTTAAGTGAGCATTGTTTGGAGAACAACTCATATATTGTTTATACTCTACACTTATGGGTGAGAGATTGAATGTCTGGAAAAATTATCTCTATATATATATATATATATATATATACCTGATAGAGAGAGATAATGAACTTGTCTAATCATTCTAGGTTTTATGTTTTTTGGGCCAGAATATGTGACAAGATTCTTATCTCTAGGTATTTAAAATGTTGGTTTAAAAGTACATTTTCATTATATAAATGAATTTAAGAAACTTGAAAAATATTTAGATTAATATTAGATCCAACTGGCCATTAAAATAGAATTATGGTACAATTCAAAACTTTAATTTTATCACTATTTAGGAGATTTAAAAAAAAACTCAAACACAAAATAATTAAACACTTGTCATAAAACTTATCCACTAGAATTTAACAATGCCTTGAGATGGTTATGATCTTATTCTGTTATCGACAAATGAGTCGTAAATGTTTTTTTATCACTTTCATGATTGTATATAAAGTGAATAAACAACCTTTATCAATGTACATATAAATTAGCATACATCATAGGAATAAATAAAGACTAGTTTTATTATATTTTTATACGATATAAGAGAGTATATATCTGTCTTATTTTGTCACACCTTCATGTTTTACCATTATGGGTAAATCTTGCTTTATAATGCACAAAGAAGTGATCCTACGATTGGTTGGTAGTGTATTATCAACAAATTATAATCCTGCAAATTTATCACAAATAAATCTCAACTATCTCTCACCAAAATGGACTGTAGCCTAAGTCGTTTATTGAAATTGAATTTATACTTATCTTATCAATCCATTGTGATGGTGTTGATGGAGGAAATACATGAAGGCCTTGTTAACTAATCCTTTGGGATTCTGTATATAACTAGGATGGACTTAGTTAGCACATTTATTAGTTTTTTCACATATTTACAGTTATGGACACATAATTGTCTCCCTTTGATTTTGTTTGTTTAAATACCATTTTTTGATCAATAATAGAATGCGGAATACCATCAGTTTTATCATGAATTTCTCTAGGTTTGTTTAATAGTGGTATCAAGGTGTGAGGTTTGGAAATTGTCAGAGTCATGATCCATTATCCTTGGTTCGAACTCTGTTGATGCTTTGCAAGGTGGATGAGTTCTTGTTGTCAACATGTCACAGGTGAGGTGAGTAGTTGCAAACACATGAGGTGGAAACACATTTGGTGAAGTCGAGAGAAAACAAATTTCTGAGTTAGCAGTGTTGAGAGTGTGTGGGACCACTTTGCTTGTTGACAGTGTGCGGGACCTTGGTGCTTTTGGAAACCACCCTCAACATCACTTCTATTGGTATTTGAAATTGGGGAGGGTGCCCCCGAATTGAATGAGACGTCAATTTGACCTTGGGTGGAAGCATAAAGGGGGGTTACACTTTTGGGCCAAATATGGTGATAAAATTTCAAGTTTTCCATCTTTTATTGAATTACACCCCTCAAAATTCATACAAGCATTGCAAATTTTGATTCGGAATAAAATTAAAATATATGGAGAATTAGGTTGTTCTCCTAATGATATTTTTTACAAAAAATCTAGCGTCATACAATCTCTCAATTTTCCATTAAATACAATATATGTCCTTGCAAATTTTCGCAAAACATAAGAGGTATGTGTGTGTTCACATAACATAACTTTGTCTAAAATGTGCAATATATATATATATATATTATATATATAATAATATCATGATCTACACTGAGATAACTAAGTTTTTCATATTTTTAATTTGGAGACACACGTGTTCACGTAATATTTTTTTCAACTCTCTAAAAAAATTTAAAAACGAAGAGTACCCTTTTCAAGAGGACTTGTAAAAAGTAGTCGTATTTTTTGAAATTAATTTTTTGTGTATATTTTATGTTATTGATTTTTTATTCAACCCTTTGAAACTTTCCAAAAGAAATTCATGTGTTAGGTTTAAAAGAAATTAGATGAAAAGTATCATATGAATTTGAAAGTGTCAAATTCATATGCCATAGGATAGATGATTCTTTCTCTAATTCAACATGATCAACTCTTCCGCTTAAGGACAAATTCTTCCCTAGATTTGATAGGGTACAAAATGGGGTTGCAGAGAAATCTATAGAAGAGGTCCTCATGCTGTAATTTTTAGGTCTTCGAGAGCTCGATCCAATGCTCTAAATGCTCAATCAAATGCATAAATTCAAAATTAAAGTTTCTTGATTAAGTGTTAAAGTAGCCCGCGATCAAGCAACATATGTGGTTAACTAGTGGCTAGATCAAGCCATTAAAAAATTTAACTTGCCAATGCCCTTATCAGCTTTTATAGCTCAATTGAGGCATAAATCTCAATTGAGTTGTTAAATCAAGTCAAAAAAATGACTCAATCGAGGGTTTGTTTAGACACTCGATTGAGTTATTTTTAAGTAACTCAATAGTTATATGAAGCACTTAAGAATTTCTCAATTGGGCACTTAAAATTGCTCAATAGAGCATCCATTTTTCAGGAAAACGCACCCTCATTTCACTAAAATGTGTATCCCAGCTCCATGATTTGACCCTCTTGTAAAACAACCTTCTTATACCAAATTGTCTATTAAGTATCAACAACTGCATGCCATCGATAACTGTTGGATTTGTCTACAGCCACTCCTTATCGTTCATTACTTGGGACCAGCTCCTCTGTTTAAAGTCAAACAAGTTATACATGTTGGGAAAGATACTGAGCAAGGGGGTGCTGAATCAGTATTTTAAAACTCTCTTAAACCTTTCCTTTTCTTATTCATATTTATGTAGGTGACTATACTGAAGTAAACTTGTGTATGTATGTGACTATTATCTAGACAATTAGCGTATATCGAGTTAAATTACTTTTTAGTTCACTATGGAATGTGAAGTTGATGGTAGACTTCCTTTTTCTCGATGCTCTTATTTCAAAAAGGGCTGATGGTTATTTGTCTCATCAGTTGTTTTAGAAGAAAACTTATATGAAGTAATATCTTCATGCAACTTCGCATCATTCCATGCTGAAAATCTTGGTGTTCTCAACACCTTAGCCACTCCGGCGTTATGGGTTTCTGATGAAAATCACCTCAAAGATGAAAAAATGCACCTCCTTAAGGTTTTTAATAAGAATGTCTATAGTAGGTCCCAGTGTCTGAGAGCCTTCCTTAAGGAGGAAAGAGTTCCTAGGAAGAGGAACAATCCCAATGATTGGTTTTTTGGAGTGCACCTTCCGTTTAGTCAAGGGACCATGGATAAGATTACAAGGGTCCTAACAACTCATAATATTACTTTGACATTTATGCCCATTAGCACTATTCGGATCTACATCATTCCTTGCTCTTGTGGGACTCCATATATTGGTGAAACTGTTCAATCAATAAATCAAAGGATCTATGAGCACGTTGCTAACATCAAGCATGGTAATTCTCGCTCCTCCACTTTCGCAGAACAAGTGGAAAAGACAAATCATCACATATACATCGAAGAGGCTGGGGTCATTGCAAGGATTGACCATTTTCATCATCGTAAATTTAGGGAGGCCTATAAATCAGAATAGAGATGATGGTTGGAGTATCAGAAGGTGTTGGATCCCTGCTCTATCTTCCTAGATCTCTATTTTGTTATTAGGTTTGACTTTATTTCAATTGATAGACTTCATTATTATTTTTTATTATAAGTTATTTTTTATTTTATTTTATATTTTTTCTTATTTCTTCTTAATGAAAAATATTGATAATAATAAGAATATGTTTTCTTTATTGGTTTCTTTACTTTAATTATGTCCACTATTTCGTAATATAATTATTATAATAATCTTATTATAATATTATTTATAACAGTACAATATTTATTACGAATATTTTTTATATTACTATTGATAATAAATTTATTTTCATATCAATTTATTTCTAGAAATTTATCAAATTACAAAATAAATATTAATGAATAAAATATTGTAATAAATTAAGTTGAATAATTTATAGTAATAAATTATTTTAGAATGTTTTTTATTTTATTAATATTAATACGTTCGTGTGTCAAACCTAGAGTTTACAATCTTACTGTATGTCTTGGTAGTAGTATCATTATTATAAATCATTTATTAATAATATTATTTATAATACTACACATTTATTACATATTTTAATAAATTATTTGAACAATTTCTTTCTATAAATTTTATAAATATTATAAACAAATATTATTAAAAAGAATTTATTAATTTATAGTAATAATAATTATTTCTTACTATAGAATAATTTTTATTTTATTAATATTAATAATAGCTCTTGAGTCAGATTAGCCATTATAACCTAACTACTAGTTATCTTTTTCTCTACATCTATTTATTTCTATGCCTAGATTGGGTTCTCCATCTTGTCCTGAATATGAACCATACTAGTTGGTTTGAAACACATCAACAAGATTTTCTCCTAAGTCATTTTTACCGAAAGATTTTTTGTCAAACATATTATAGACCACAAAAGCCTGAATTTAAAAAGTCATCATCTTTTTAACTTGAACCAGTATATAGGCATTAATTAAAAAGTAACCATGTTTTGTAATAATAGAATAAAGCATCACACGTAAGAAACACATATGAACACCATGAACTTTAGGTGGAAACCCAATGTGGGATAAAACCACCATTGTTGTCGTATCTATCTTCTTTTTATTATAAAGAAATACTTCGTACAATCTTGTACTAGGACAGACTCATACAAGCACGTAGGCACCTACCTGCAAAATGCTACAACCTTATCTCATTCTCAAACACCCACTAGAAGGAAGCACCAACCACCTGATTACATTTATTAGCTGCCATTGGAAGGAAGCTTTGAATTTCTCACTAAAGGCTCAAACCCACAACATCTCCATAGACCACGTTTCATAATATTTCATACTAGATTCGGATGAACAAAAACCTCAAATTTGTAGGTGACATTTCATAATATTTTCAGACTAGACCCACTACCATCATTTAATCTCAATATCAAATAATAAAACTAAAATCAATCATCATATCAAATCACTTAATCATTGCACCAACTGAGATTCAAATCAATCTCAAACAGGAAAAGAAGTTAGATCACTATAAATCTATTCACCAAAATACCAATCCACACATTGTTCATCACAGAAACCATATTCTCTCACTACAAACCATGATCAACCACATACAAAAATACACACTCTATTGTTCTTAAGCATATCTGCATATATACATGCTTTCCATGAAGCATACCGGCATATAAATCTCAAAACGTCGAACCCTAAAACTGAATCATTGTCATACTGAAATACTCGTTGGATTACTCACATAACCAATCAGGTATTTATAAACAACATACAAATAGAAACATCATTACTATTCAACAAATCATTCCACAAATCTTTCAACCATAATTATCGCTGTTAAACCCAGATCGTCATGAAAGACTTCATTGACAGACAACAATAAACACAACAAGACTGATCAAGATGATCAAACATCATATTCAACAAAACCCTATCATATGTACATGACCCTTACAAAACACTTCTGCATATATACGCACCTTTCATATTTGGTACTTGCATGCAGATTTGTCCTTACTACAAAATAAATATGCTACTGCTCAGAAATTGATACGTGTATGTACGTGCTTTTTCTATAACAAACCTGCGTACATATTTGTAATTATTGACTCATACCTTTGTTGCACAATAGAACTTCATTCAAACCCATACACAGTAACAAACACACATCAAAACATTATCATCACAAATCAAACCAACCCATAAGAAAATTATTCAATTTATAGTCATTTCAGATTTATTGGATCTGATCCATCATCATACTCCACGGTGCATACTTATTTCAAATCAAAATATTCACTAATAACTCATGTCATGCACACCTAGCACTTTGATCTCCATATCCTTATATAACTTAGGCCTTAGTCAATACTATGGCTCAAACGCTTAGCTATGCCAATGGTATTCCTCGACGGGATCAAATATCCATTGTTGCGCCATTACTATGGTCCAATACCATGTTAAAGACCCCTATTTTTTAGAATACCATGTTGCACAAATTGTACGCGAATTTTCTTCACCATACCCACATATGTACATGACTTTGCTTCACAAAACCTATGTATACTTCCTCAAACTTTACCTTCATCATTCCTCTATTTCTGGACTGTTGTGCCTTTTTTCATCCTACTACCATTATGTTGACATATTTTACTAAGTAGATTTCCATCGTGTTATAAGTAGGTTCCCATGAAGGACAACACATTAGTCATAATGCCAACAATAACCCCCTTTGGACTTGATGGAAGCCACTTTGTTGTTTGGTCACCACAACATGTAAATACCTGTAAAACACATCAAGCTAAGCACCGAGGTTTTCAAATGCCAAGTTACTCTCCCCCTTTGACATCAAGGGAAAAGTGTTGACCAATGTTCAATGAGGGTTTCTCTCCCTCTGTTTCTATGAGCACTGTAGATATGATCTACTGAGTATGAACACTTCATACTTCCCATGCTCCCCCTGAGTGCATGTTGATTTTTCTGATGATATGCAAAGATGTACATGACACTATTAATCAACCAAGGTGGCCTTTCCTATCAACAAATACTCATTCTTTCATCAATTACCCAACACAGTGGGGTTTCATATTACATCAAATTCCCAACATGGGATTACATACATAGTTGACTTGACCCCAATAGATCAAACATGACTAAGTTTTAAATTTATTACATCATGCATCTTTTCATGACCTTTACATCAAATGATAGATATGAAATTTAAAACCAAGACGAAAGACCTCAATAGTGAGGTAGTAAGACCAATATAGCATTCATCAATCATTATACCATATAGGATTTGCACCATAAGCATCTGACAAAAACACCATGAACATCATCAAGAAGGAATGTAATATCATCAACCTATGACCAAGTATGCATCGTCAACAACATAATATTGTTCCGTACAACTCATCCCCTTTACCTCATCAAAGTCAACTTGCTTTTTCCCTTAGTAGGAAAATCCTCAATCCAGATTCATCATAGTCATATAGATCTTTTGCAGCACAACAACATATATTTTCATGCATCAACAAAATTTGTGAGAATCTATCATATCATCATAAAGTAATATAGGGCAATGTAGCATCATTCATAAACATCATTAACATGTAACTAAATATGCCATGTCTCAGTAGATGTAGCGGTAGTATATTAATAACCATATCCTCATGAAACCTACAACAACCTCATTCTCTCGACCCCAATTATTCATGCAAGAAAAAAGAGTACTTCATTATCATCTATAAGATCCCTTTCTATAATTCATCATCATCAACTACCCATCCTTGTGATCCCATATCATTAAGATAATCATGCTTAGAACCATACTCTTGTAGAAACATATCATTTGCATCATAACACATATATGCAAGAGGTGTAGGGACCAAAAACAACATCATATGCTTCATGCATGACAAAAACATCATCATCAAATAATCATAGCAAGAGATAACAAGATCTGCATTTTTTTTTCACAAAGAAGAACATTAATCCTTAATCATATCATCACCAGAGAGTCTTTTATCATCACAAATATGATTTGTGGTTCAAACAATATATAAGCATCATCCATAATTTCACAAAAAGAAACTCATGCATTATGACGAAATCATATCATCATTCAAAAACTTCAATAACATCATTACCTTTAGAATCATCACCAATGATAAGAATCATTCTATACCAAGGGATTCTCAAGCAAACATAATTCAAACAATGCATTATTAGAAGCACAACACGTACTCCCCTTTAACCTATTGCAACTATTTATGGTCAAGTCTGATCATATAAACTTATCAATCAGTAAGGACATCAAAGAAACTCCATCAATCAGAGATCCATCAAAGCATCAACAACTCATAAAAGCCAAAACCACTTTTAAATAACATCAATCAGTCCATAATCAATCATTTTCATAATGAGAAATCCCAATAAGAGAATTGAAGTATATCAAATATTTTCCCTGAGTCTGTACCACTTTTTCTTCATTATAGAGAAATATATGTGACTGTCTAAATCAGAACTCATGTATATATGCGACTATCTTTCATAGGATTTGCATATAGAAAGTGAAATGTTGAATTTTCATAACCACATCTCCTCCTGAGCCTATTCTATCCATACTTGTCCATTGTTATCACATCAGATGGACTGTTAGTAATATTACTATCAACGCAACCTTGGGAATCATCATCAAGACAGCATGTGTATTACTCCCTTTGAGATTACACATCATTGATCTTGAGAAGTTGATAATCATCTTCTATTCTCATGAGGTCATTGTCACGCGGAATGAGTCGATCTTGCAGACAAGATAGACCTTCCTAGAATCTAAAGAAGACCTAATGACAAGCAAACCAACCAGACACTATCTTTCTCTAAATGTGCTTTATAAATAATGGCAAACGAATGTGTTTAAGGCCTACCTCATGTCCAATGCAAGTTTGGGGATGCCTTCGCTCCTTTGATCCAAGTAAGTTCCTTTGTCGCAAACCTGCAAACACAAACAAGGCAAACGATTAAATAGCACCTAAATCACCAGTATTATAAAACATATTTAACATGAAAGTCAAGGAGTCCATGAAACAAATAACATAAGATACTTGTTGAGAAAAATGAGCTTGATTGTATTAATTCAAAAGAAGAAGAACTTTACAACCTTTTCCTTGACGTTGTACAAGCTCCTCCCAGGGTCCAACAAGAAGTCTCCTCTACTTTGACAAGCTTCACTCACTCCCCAATGAAGCCAAAAAGGTATGTGATCTCTCCTCTTAAGCTCAAATGGGAAGTCTTGATTTCACTAGCATTTACCCTCAAAAGTTCAGCTTCTAACCTCTCTAGCCACTAACCCAATGCCTCAATTTATAGTGCAATGGAGGTCAGTTATTAGGTCCTCCTTCAAAGGGATAGAATCCTCCTTCAAAGGGATAGCTCCTCCTAGCAAGGGATTAGCTCCTTCTCTTATGGGATGCATGAACCACTTTGGAGCAAACAATCGACGTCAAAAATCCTTCTAGAAACATCTAGAATTAACCCAAAGTGAGTTTTTTAAGATAAAAATTGCGCCTTTTGACTTTCACAGGGGTACGGACCCTCCCCTCTACATACAGAGCGTATAAGTACGCAGATACTCTGAACAAAAGGTGTGGGCCCGCAGACAAAAGTGAGAGAAAGTGCGGAACCAGAGTTACATTGCTTTTTTGATGTCTTTCTATCATTTCCAAAGCTTGTTTTGAAGAGCTGAGGTCTGAGACTTGCTTAGGAAGCTGGTATAGGTGGTGATAGACCCATACCGACTGCAAATAATCAAGGTGACGATATTTTTGCGTAACAGATTGCCCCCTAAAGTGCGAAG
>APFE031072464.1:0-11701 GCA_000404065.3 Pinus taeda
CTTATCCTTCCACCATTCATGGAGACTCCTTCTCCTATATAAGCCTCCACCATTGCCATGAGCAGCTAGTTTTTTTGGGATATAGTTTTTGACATAGAGGAATTCATAGTGCTTTAGTGTTGCTCCTAATAGGCAGTTGGTGTGTTAAAGTGTGGATTTCTAGAGAGCTTAAGGAAGGTTGTGAAGTCTTGTTGCCTTGTGTGAGAGAGAGAGTTGTTTGTCTTGGGAGATCTACCTCCAAGGGTGAATGCTTATGAGACTTGCTGGCTGGACCCTCTTGAGAAGGACTCAGTGTCAGAACATTGGTTGTACCTTTCTCTGATTTTGATTAATAAAAGATAGATGACTATTGTTATGGTTCCATTCCCATTTGTCTTTGTAATGGTTAATGTGAATTACATCCTTTCTGACTGATGTATAGTTACTTTTACTAGATTTCACGCTTGTGTTTGTTTTCTCTTTGCATGTGCAGGTGTCCATCCACGAGGATAGTGGAGGATTGTGACCGACCAGAGCAAAGGAGTGAGAGTGGAACCTCTTCATCAAACAATAGCACTGGAATCCAAGTAGGTGTTCATTGCCCACTTTTTAATTGCAACTAGGAGCTTGCATAGTAGCATTGATTGATTGTTGCTAGACCCGTTCTAGGCTAGTAGGGATCGCCTCTATCCATAGAGGGGATTTACCTCACCAACAATGTTCTGTAACCAAGACAAAAATGGTCAAATGACCCAAAACTCAAAATGCTAGGGGGCACCCTAGTCTAATGATACTAGTGATAACAAGTCACCGCCTGTGTAATTATGCGTAAAAGCCTAGTCCATTGTCTCGGCACTCCAGTATTATGTCGCTACAATAGTAGAGGCAACTCATCGGTCCTCCATCCAGGATACCAAGGGTGAGACCCTCAATCTGGTCCTATAGTGCTGAAAGAGTCTTGACCATGTCAAGGTCGTGAAGGATGGCCCTCCCCACAACCTCTCCTGCTGGAGTGGCCGCTGGGTCTCTGCGACGTACTGTCGGTCAAACTGGTCCAATATCTACATGATCACATGAGTTTTGATTAGTCTTGATCAAAGAAAGCATAAGAACATTATATGGTCAGAATATTTACCCATTCCACCCCACTGCTCGCCGGCCGACAACACTAAATCCGGGTAACCCCGGAAATCCATGCCAGCATATGGAAACTTGGCATAAACCATCTCCTGACGATTGAAACAATCGAAGAAAGTATCATAAAAGAAAATTTGAGGCTAGCCAGCATGTTGAGACATGAGGTCAACCCATCTCTACATTCGTGGTTTATTCGGTGGAGGTAGGCCAATTGAGATGTACTGCAGCTACATCAGTGGGATGCTCTCCAAAGAGAAAGTAGCCAAAATAGAACCATAGCCAAAATTCTTAGATATTCCACTTTTCACCTTGGTCAGTTGTTCTTTCATCACAGAGAGTACTGCATCACACCAGTTGAACACCCTCGGTTCAAGGCATTCCAAAGCATATTGGATGTAAGACCTGTTAGCTATGTGAAGAGCAGAACTACCAGCCAGTCTAGCAAAAGTGAATAGAATGGTCCTCAAGGGCTGATCAGTGACATATCGGATATTTATCTTGCCGTCCGTACTCGGCTGAGATCCCTCTCTGCAGTGCCGGAAAATATACTCCCTCACGGACTCACCCCCGCGGGCGGAGCCTGATAATGAGAGAGGGGCACCATGCCTCGATAAATCGGTCAAAAAATAGATGTCCACGATAGTCAAGGGGATCAATTTTCCCCTAAAATGGAACACCTGGTTGATAGGATCCCAAGCATTGAGGAAATATTGCAACAAGTTGATTTGTTGCCTCATGCTAGAGATGCAAAAGAACTTCAACAAGCCACAGTTCCGCAATGCAGCTACTGTGCCCGGATCATGTAAAGCAAATGTCTCCTCTTCTTCATGCTCATGTTCTCACCATGTAACAACCATTTTGCTCTGATGAATCTCTAAAAAACAAACAAAAGAAGAGTCAGGATCTTGATTTGGTAAAGAACAGGAAAAAAATCTATGAGAAAACTATGCAAAAAGTTTCCTCCTTGCACCCATCGCACCCCAGAAAGTGTATTGGGAGTGATGCACACTGACTAGTCAGTGAGAAGGCCAGTATGCATCGCACATTTTGATTAAGGATGGGTGCGATGGAGCCAAGGCGAGTTGTTCAAACCCAAAAGACTTAGCAAAGTAAGGAAATATGCTCAGAATTCGAAAAGAAAAGAATGCAATTGAAGAATACAAGTTTAGCTCCTACCTAGTCCAGACGGCGTTAAGAATGGTCCACAGAATCTCCCGGAATTAGCTGGTGAAAATCGGGGGGGAAAGCACCTCCAGAGCTCCAACAAACCAAGTTCAAATGAAATGGTAAAATCAGAGGTAAAAGTCACTTTTAAATTACCATTCACGTAATTCAAGTAAGATATTAGTGTTCTTAACTCATTTATCAAGGATATGTTTTCATTTTTAATCGGTTTGATGAAGCAATTGAACAAGTAGTACAATCTTTGAAAGAACAAAATGCTAATGGTGAATCAAGGAATCAATGACCATTATCATGAGCAGTTTTAATGCAAAATTCAAGCTCGTTAAAAAATAAACATAAGCAATGAGAAAATGTTTTCCCCAGAGTTTAAGCTCATTAAAAAATGAACCGGTAAATAACCATTGTGAATGCCTTATCGTCAGCTTTTGAGCCTTGGTCGCATTCTCAACATCACCTCCACTCTGTTTTAGCCGATCATTCACCTCCATTTGATTGTTTACCCCTTCGAGGAACATCTGCGAAGAGTGATTCTATTAGCCATCCTTGTGACACTGCCGTGATTGGAAAATTCCAAACGTTACCTGAAATCAACAGCTACCCGAAATCATCACTCGTTCCTCGAAAACGAGTCTCCTTTAAGCTCTTTTCAACTGACTCGTAAAATATGAAAAGATTGCCGAGTGATTAGCCTCTCCGGCTCGTTAAAGTCATTAGAAGTGCTATCCCTCCTCTAGATTTTAATCTTTTTGGACCTGAGGGATTATTACACAAAAATATCGAGCGCTTGTCTTGTTTGGCTCATTAAAGCTATTGAAAATTCATCCCTTTCATATTATTTTACGCTTTTTCGGACTTAAGGGATTATATGACAAAAAAGAATCTTTGGATTTTCCTTTCCGTCCCTTTCAGACTCTCTAAAATTGAAAAGGACTGAGTTATCTTTGTCGTTGAATTTCACTGTCGCTAGGCTCATTAAAATATAGTGACAGGTTTGCCCGAAGGGCGAATTATAGAACAATCATATGTTATCCTCCTCAAGCTTGACAAAAACAAAGAGGTATTGGTCAGCATTAACTGGGGAAAATTGGGAAGAAAACTTGAAAAAACTTTATTGGTAGCAAGTCGCTCTTGAACATGACACTTTCTCTCTGCATTTGAGTCTGGTTGGGTTGTTCCATTCACTGGTCACATCACCATTGGTCTGTCACACCATTGCTACCAATCCATCTTCAGTGTCTCCGATATGTTCAAGAGAAGTCACTCAAAGAATTCACGTGTGTCTCACCCGTTGCAATATATTCACGCTCCATTCTTTCATGACCGCCACCCTGAACCCTGTATCATCAGATCGTTTTCACCTCCAAAATCATTTGCTCCATTCTATGTCGTAGATGTGGGATTCATTAAGGCCCTCCTACGACGGGTCACTTCTTGTTGACATCAGCTCATTATCCAAGAAGTCGACCTAGGAAGAACCCTTTCAATACTTTGAAGCTTGCATGCCTCAATGGCAAGTTTCTCACTTTCGGCGACAGGTTTACATCAATGGCCTTTGACCGAGAGATTTTGAGTGGTGTTTGATGCCAAGTCCTTTTTCACACCGCGCAAATTGTACTATAGTACCTTGAGGGTCATTGTCATTACTGGTGATTCCTCTCGCGCCTGTTAACAACTTACATCATTGGCTGGTAATCAGGCAATGTCTTTCCATGTTCGAATCCAAAACATTTTTCACATGGATCGACATGTACTCCGAGTGTAGATGGAATGAGTTTTGAAGACCCTAGATCTAGTTTCATCCATCCGAGCTACGATATATTCAGGAATATAAAGACATCAAATGTCCATCATTTCCAAACAAATGATCATCCAAATCAAAGGATGATGACTCCGTTCGAATCATCAATTTGCTACATAGACGGTTGTCTATCCTATGTACATGAAAATGAATTTATAAAGCTGAGCATGGGAATGCCCACCTCAGCTAGATCATGAAAACTATTATGAAGATAATGTATTGTATTGTATCTTATTATAGGTCGCCTCCCAGCTCGAAAAAACTTCAGATCTTCATGGTAAATCATTTCACTCGACATCAAAATATTAACGAACTCATGCTTTAGGGGCAACTATTATAGACATTTTTGGGCACTACAACCCCAATCATAAATGTCCATAAAATGAGGGCTTCTAAGTCCCTAAAAGTGTTGCTTCACTACCTAAAGGAACAAGGTTAGCTGATTACATCATCTCCCAGAAGTTCTCCACTAAAAACTACTCATAAATGGTCAAAACTGGACCATACTGAATACCCAGTGCAGAGGGTGCGATGCATATCACCTTCTTAGTGTAAAGGGTGTGATGCATAGTGAATGGCCCCTCTGTAGGCTGCAATGGTTGGGAATGGACAAATAGCAGGGACAATTTGCGAGGTGGAAGATCATGGAATCTTCCAGAAGCGTCCCCTCTGACGCTTGCCTCTCTGTTTTCGACTAGGGATGAGTAAGAGATCATCAGTCTCCAAGTGGAATCAAGAACTATCAGAGAGAAGACACTAATCAAAAACCCAAGAGATGACTCACCTCCCTACAATCATCTATATGTGGATTCCTGATCACAGAGATCCAGAGGTTGGAATCTTGTATCTTGTAGAGAAGTGTTGTTGGTTTTCTGGTGTAACTTCATAGTGTTGGGTGATCTAAGCTTTACTTGAGGTCAATAAGGGCTTTCTTGCTGGAGGATGATGCTGGGTCAGAACATATGGTTGTAATCCTCTTGCTATTCTTGATCTTATTAAAGCTATTCAAGTTTTCCTCCATCTTCTTGTATGTTTGATTATATATGCATTTTTATGGTTAACACATATCTGGTTCTGTGTTATTTACGAATATAGATCTCTATTCTTCGATAGTAGTATGTTTCTTTGATTCCATAGGTGCTCTTTGAAGCTTGGTAGACGAAGAAGAAGAAGCAAAGATCTATCAGGAAGGAGAGGAATCAAGCAAGGGAACTAAGTGCAAGACTAAGGTTGGTGCCCTTTGTTCCACTCTTATCTATTTTCATAAAGGAAAGTGAAAGTAGACTTTACTTGTTTGTTTCTAAGATAGCTACTAGTCTTAGTGGGAATAGTAGCTCCGAGTGGACACTCTTCCCAGTAACAATATATCAAAATGGATGAGATGGAGGATGTCAGTTGTCTTTTTCTCACTATAGAAGAATGGTCCCCCTGTCTTCTTTCCACTCACACAACCTAGACATACTCCATCATGATGGGCTTCAACATAAGGAATAATAGAGGCCAATTTCCTTAATTTCGGAAGAGAATCATAATGTAGATGAGCTAATATTCGGTGCCATAACTCACTTAGGTGATTAGTATTATGATCAATTCTAGAAGTTGTCTTCCATTGAATCTATAGAGTCCTTTAGATTTGGATCCAAATGTGAATGCATCTCTCATAGGTGAACTAGTGGACCAAGCCAAAAAATTTCCCTTGATGAAGGAAACCTTCATCCATTTGTCTTCCAAAGCAAACATAGATACCAAATTGTTCATTAATCCTGGTACATACATAACATCATGCAACAAAACTGATTTCATAGAACTCAAATGAAATTTGATGGACCCAAAACCTTTTATGGGATAAGTATATTTTTCTCCAAGAATAATATATAGCTTAGTATCCTTCTCTTCTAGATTACAGAGAACTTCCTTATATCCAGAGAAATGATGATTGGCCTCACTATCAACCAACCAAATAAATCATGAATCCAGAGGAGAAGAACTAGTATGTTCATAAATAAGAATATATTCAAATTTATTTACAACATTACTTTCATACTTGGGAAATCTTGACTTCTTCTTAGGACGATGATCTTGTCGATGGTTTAAGGAGGTATCTCTTCTTCTAATTTCATATCTTTTGTTGCAGTTATTTCTTCGATCATCTTTTCTCCTTTTATTGTTGAACATGTTGTTGTTTCTTCTAGTGTTGTAACGTGGCCCTTTGTTCTTCTTGGGATAATCTCATGCATAATGACCCTTCTTGTGACAATTATATCATTCAATATGATACGATGTTCTATCATAATTTCTTTTTTCATTTTGAGGAGAAGGATTGCTTGATGGACCTCCTTTTTATTTCTTCTTCCTTTTGTCATGAGTAATATATGCAGTGGGATCTCCTTCTTCATGTTTTTGAATCCTTCATATTGATATCATCCTTGATTATTCTCATGGAAGATTTCCAACAATTTCATCAAATGACGGGAGGTCGTTATTTTTTCTTATAGTACTAATGAAGGTTTCCCAATTAAGAGGGAGACCTCTTAGAGTTACAATCACCAATTCCCTATTAGGCACAAATTCTCCAGCCCTTTATAATTGATCTCTAGGACAATATATCCTCATTATGTAGGATTGTACTGACTCTACTTTGTTCAAATTTGTGTCTTTCAGTTGATCTTTCAAGGAGATGGTTTCATTAAAATTGTTGACTTCATACATGATGACCATCTTATCATACGTGTCTTTAGAAATTCTCAAGTTTCCGACATATGCAAGTAAATTATCTTGTAAAGAATCAACTATAATTTGATTTTCTTTCAACTCATCTTTCTTGTGCTTGTTTTTGGTAGTAGCGGAAGCATTCTATGGAGGTTGAGGTACTCTTCCTTGAATATAGTCCAAAACATCATTGATATCATCTGTGATCTCTAGCCTGACTTTTGATGCAACAAAATTTGATGAATCACTCAAATTTTCATCACTCTTGAATAAGGAATTCATTTTTCCTTTGAATAAATCGATTCCTTCAACTTTCCAAAGATGATTGCTTCAATGCTTGCCTCCTTTTAGGCTTGTCCTTCACCTTAGCTCTAATACAATGTTAATTTTTCAGATTTTTCTACATTGTATCAATTACTCAACCCAAATCAATTCTTCATTTAGCAATGCATCCAATTATTAACAATGTTTCCAATCATAAATAGTAATTGAAGTTAGAACAATATATGCAATGACAAAGAAGACAATAACACAACCACAGGGGACACCAGATTGGTCAAACACAAGGGACAAACCCCACTATGGGTGAAAACCCTTTCAAACCTTCTTCTTATTATATTTTCATCAATTTTTTTAGAAAAGAGTATAATGGGCCTAATGCATAATCATATATTAAATATTTATCCAATACAAATCATAGGCAGACTCTCAGAATTAATGTACAATAGAGAGGAACCTTCTAGCCTTTAGACATCGATAGTCAGCTATGATCAACAATGTCAAACTATCAAACCCTAGCTCAGAACCCCAGTCTCACTCATGAAGATAATTTGCAAGTGACTATGTCTTCCTGGTCGCTTCCTAAGACACTCTAAGCGAGTGACTATGGCATCCCGATTGGGAAACCTTAGCTCAAAACCGATTCACTCCCTGAGGCACTATATGCAAGCAGTTATGACTTCTCAGTCATTCCCTGAAGCATGGAAAGTGAGAAAATGGAGTCTATGTCTCCCATAGTTGTCTCTGAGCCTTGGTCTCTTCCTTGAGGTTGTTATGCGAGTGACTGCAGCTTCCCAATCACTATTTCAAGCACTGAGAGTGAAAAAGTGCAATCGAATTTATCGTGTGACAATCATGCAACCAAAAAACAAAAACCCTAGACACATGCAAGCATCATAATAGAAATTTCGAACCTTACGTGAAACTTCCTATGTCGGACTTGTGTGAACCAAACAATAGAAAAGGAGAAGATAATGCCTGATAATGATGTGCAAATGACCTTGAGGTATCTTGTATTTATAGGCTTTTGTAAGGATGCACTTGATGTTGAGGCCGACCTATCCTATTGTTCATATGTGTGAGGTTGACCTATCCCAATGTACTTGTGAGGGTTCATTAATTCAAAAACCAACCTTTTCTTGTCCAGGTTAGGTGATATATAGGTATATTTTGGTCCTCTCGAAAATATGAATTCAATGCAATCATCATCTCTATCAAATGAGATTTCCAAAGTGGAATTTGACCTTAGTTTCATAAATTAACAGAATCAGGTTTGAGTTCCAATAATCATTAATTGTCCCTGTTTAATATGGAGGCAAAGGTTGACATAAATTCATTCCATGGTGAGATTGATGCCTTAAAACTAAATCCCTAGTTGCAACAATTAGAAGTTTACTTATGAATTGACCATTATAGGATGTGTTATCACAAAATCATGTACTGATGGCTGCTAATCAGTTAAACTCTATGTAACTATTTCAGACCAGACTCTTGGCTAAGGATTAGCCTCCCTAACCTGAGAGGGCTCTCTCAAAATAAACTACTGATTATGATTAACACTAAGAGGGCTAACTCTTGAAATGAGAACTTTAATAAACATGATGGTTGGAAATACAACATAAGGTTTCTTCCATTGGGCTCATGGAGTCAAACACCATTTCAGCAAACTATCAACTACTCATTCATGGAAGTCAAGGCATGTAATGTCTAAACACTCAAAACATTTCTCAAATGAACCTCAACTCATAAATATACACAGGAAATCTGAGCAACTAGGTGAATTCAGAGTGATCGTATATCTATAGAGCTGTAAAATATAAAAGATAAGACAAAGCCACATACATCTTGAGCATTTGAACAAAGTATGAATCTTGAGAAGAAAAAGTAGTCTTTTCTATTACTGTAACAAGTCTTTTACATAAGCCAATATAAACTCTGTTTTTTTCATAAACTTCCAACCCTCATTACATCAGAGTTTCATCTATATATAGAAAAACATTCTTAACTACCTTGAGCTTCCTCCTCCAGCATGAGGGGAGCTCGATGACTATCATTAACTACCCCTATCTATTTTTAACAGACTCATTAAATACACTAAGTGTTGAGCTGTAATTACAAAGAGTCCTAATCAAACTTAAACTCTAATTCTATTCTCCTCGTAACATGATTCTTTTCTTGATCTTTGATAGCTGTCTCCTTTTAGTTTTGGCCGTGATAGCTGAGATAAGGATGCCAGGAAGAAGGTTAGCATTGGATGCTGAATGTGCTGATGGTTCATTGATCATAAGAACAAACCCCTGTTTTTCCGGTCCTTGTCTCCCACCATCCTTCGAAAGTTAAGCAATATGTTCCCATCTCTTTAATACCCCAAAATTGACGAGCATCACCATATTCCCAAATATGCTGGAAGCCTTGTTGATTGAACAGGTGTATAAGCCCAAATCCTCATATGCATCTCCAACCAAACCCTAACCACCAGTAATAAAGTACCTTTATTAAAGCTATAACTTAAGACAAAATATTTCACCTTTATGGAGAATGCACACTTGTCATTATCTGAATGGCTCTGCTAGCCTTATGTGTTCTCCTTGATGTTCCTTAGGCATTTCCTTCAAAAATCTGCTGACCTCATCATTAAACTGCTCATTTTCCTCATAAAACAACACCTACAGCAGTTTCGTAGCGCACTACGAAACTGCTGTTTTTGCTAAAACAGAGTGTATTTGCCTTGAATTGCTTGAAATCATGACTTCTTCATACCTCTTCTACAAGTGTTAGGGACCTAGATGACTTCAAAATTATGGAGTTTAAACAAAATTGATCAAAACTTAGAAAGGCACCTTACTCAGAATCAGCAATTTCATTTAGCAGCTAATTTATTTAGCTGTGCTTTCAATTTTGCAACCTCCTTTTCCATGGCTGCGATTTCAGCTACGGCCCTCTCCATCTCAGTCATTTCTCTTTCAGTTGCCTCCCACTAGTCCTTTGTATATGTAGTATTTCCTTCTTGAGAAATGATGATTTTTTTATTTGAACCTTTTTTCTTGATTTCTTTTGCTTCCTCTGTTCTAGATTGTTTCTCAATTTCTCTTGCTTGCTTTCTCGTAAAAGGTTTTTTCTTTATTTTCTCTGCCTCCTCTGTTTTGGGTAGTTGTTCAGCTTCCTCTGTTCTGGGCATCTTTACAGCTACCTCTTCTTCATGCACTTTCTTAGCCTCTTTAATTTGTTTCCTTGTAACTGGCCTTCGTGGTTTGAACACAAACTCTTCACCAGGTTCATCAAACCTTAACCTCTTCAAAGCCTTTGATTTTTTAGTGCTTTCTGGTGATGATTGAGTTAAGTCAATGTGAATTGGCTCAATATGCACTGATTGAGCCTGTTCAAACTCAATAGCCTCAAGCAAATCACTCAAACTAGCCTTTGATGTTGGACTTTCCTCAACAGCTATTGATTTGCCCTTCTCCTTGCTTAATTGACTTCTGGTCTTTACTCTTGATACCTTTTCAGCCCCACTTGATCCAGGTGCATCCTTCTTGTGCTTGACCTTCTCTTTTGATGATGGTTGAGGTGGCTCTTTGATAACCAATGGCTTCACTGATTTCTTCAATTTGGTCTTGGTCTTCTTCTTATCTTTTATCTCTTTTCTAAGCTTAGCAAGAGTAGGTTCCTCAATTGACTCTTCTCTTTCCCTAACAGGCAATGGGGTGAGGCCTGTCTTACTCTGAAAGCTAGCCATAAAAATAAAGGAATTCCAATCCCTACCAATTTTCTGCAGACCATCCAACACTAACAGTTTCACTAAAACATGATGAAACAGTGATGTCTCACAGTTATCCTTCTTCAATTGAATTTTATCACACATCTTGCTGAGGCTACGAAACAAGTAGAATGGGATATCTATAGAGGCTTTGCCTGTAAAATGCAGCAACAACTTAAAATGATAGGAGTAAACTTTAGTATATCTCCCTTCACATGTTAAATACTTTTGAATACATGTAAGGAGAAGTGCATAGTGTTCTTTCACATAATTTCTTGGCACGGTCTTTGTAATACCTTCATTCACATAAGGCTCCTTCAAGAATTCCTTGCAGGGGTTCGTATCAAATTTGAAGTTTTTAAACCACTCCTGCCCTCCTCTCGGAATTTCAATCACATTAGCAATAGCCTCTGGAGATACTGGGAATTCTAACATAAACACTTTAGAATTTAAACCTGTAAAATTCAAGGAAAATGCTTTTGTTACCTCAGCATGCCCACCCTGCAGCTTCTCACAAAATCTCCAGAAACCAGCATCCTTAAAAGCTTTTCTTACACCTTCATCTCTTAATGTAAGATCCAATCCCTCAGGTTCTGTTCTTTGACATCTTCCAGACCGATGCCCCTTTTTCTCCATTTCGCTTTAAAATCTTTCGCATAGAGAAACACCACCAGCTTCAACTCAAATGGAAAATTCAAATTTTGGAACGCAGGCTCGCTTGCAATCAGGTTCTTTTAAAGAAGAAACTTGGGCTCCTTTGCAATTTAACAGTCTTATCATACAAACGGGTCAGTTCATGCATCATTAACAAACATCATAACACTACCATGCATTACAAAACCGTTTGAATGATTTTT
>APFE031072467.1:0-17618 GCA_000404065.3 Pinus taeda
TCCAAGGCTCAATGGGAACTTTAATATATGGGAAGCAAAAATGAGGACTTTCTTACCGTCTCAAGGGATTGAACTCTGGGAATCAGTGATTAATGATAGCAGGATGGATAGAGAATCCAAGGAGTATGATGCAAAAGCAGCAAAGACAATCTTGAATGGGCTACCTGATTCTGTAAAGAAGACTCTAGGAAAATATTCATCAGCAAAGGATATATGGGACAGACTTCATGACCTTCACTCAAAAGGAGCACTGACCATGACCATCAATCAAGAAGGAGATCCTAAATCCATCATAGAAGATGAAGATAATGAAAAGGAATTTGCAAAAGAACTCCTCGCTCGACTTATGACTGCCATGGAAGAGATTAACAATTTGAAAAAGGAAAATGAGGCACTTAAGAAGATAGCTCCAGTTGGTAACCAATATCAAACAAGAAAGAAAGTTGACCTCATCAAGCTTCAAGTACAAGAAAGGGATGAAGAGCTTGCCAAGCTTAAGAAGGAATTTCATCAAAGCAAAAGGAAGCATCATGAAGAAGTCATATCCATGACAAATCAATTGAATAAAGAAAAGAAGTAGGAAAATACCTTGTCAAGTCAACTTGAACAAAGGCACAAGAGCGTGAACAAACTTGAAGAAGAGGTTGGTCAGTACAAGGTAGAGGTTTCCTCCTTTAAGTCTCAATTACAAGAAGCCAGGAAACATGTACAAGGAGCTGAGAAGAAAATGGAGAGTAGTCAAGCAAAGAATGAAGAAATCTTCAAAATGAAGTCAGATATCATCTCCCTTAAAATAATAATGGCTGAAGCTACTTGTAGCAAGGAAGAAACTGAGGAACAACTTGCAAAGAAGAATAATGAGTGTGAAAGATTGGAAGAGGAGATTGTCCTCCTCAGAAAAAAGATTGAAGGGATGAACAAAATCTTGAAGAGCTCTCAAGCCTTGGATGACATGCTCAGCTATCATAGATGTCCATCTGATAAATCAGGACTCAGGTATGCAGGTGAACCCTCAAATAAGAATGAAAATGCTTTAAGCAAAAGAAATGTGAAGAAGCCAGAAAGAAATGGTGATGCTCCGAGTTCCAGCAAAGGCAGGGAGAAAAATGAAAGTTACAATAGAAGAAATCTTGCTCCAAGTAGAAAACCATCTCCAAAAAAAAATGTAGATGATATCAAAGAGGCAAGAGGCAATGGCTATCATCAAAGGATCTCAAGGCAGAAAGGCTTCAGAAGTACATCAAGGAAACCTCCATCTCCCAGGTACCAAAGTTCATTTTTTGGTTATTGTTATTCTTGTTCAAACTTTGGTCATATGGAAAAAGAATGTAAAGAATATCATAGAGATAGATGTTATAGTCTCCGACAACCTCCAACAAACAATTTTACAGAAATAAATCATGAAATCTTATTCATGAACAATGTAGAATTCTTCAAGTGTCATAACATTGGTCATATGGCACGTAATTGTAACTTAACATGGGCTCTTACACAAGCTAGAATCATGCAAAAGAAGAAAGTTACACAAGTATGGAGAAGGAAGGAAATACAGTCTGAAAGTCCCTTGAGCTCTCCAGTCGATCTAAGACTTTTTTGAGAAGACTCTGCCAAAAGGAGACGATGCATACAGTTAGGGGGAGCTTGTAACAGTTTGAATTTTTGAGGAAATGTCTGGGTATGACTAATAACCCAGCAGTTGAAATTAAAGGGGAGTGTTGGAATATTAATTCCAACTGCCGTGCAGCATTGCCGGAAGCCGCCAGTAAACCGCGACTGCAAAATCGGCAGACTTCCACGCACCACCTTTCATGCATCAGTGGTATTCCTCAGAGGGGGTCCGATCACACTCACTTGTTGACGCGTGTCCACAGCAGTCCTTGCCAAAAACGCCGTTCCCCGAAGCTTAACATTCAACAAATACGGCGGCCCGATATTGCGAGCAGTCTTCCGATTGTTTTGGGGCAGATCTACGGTTAAGAGAGCAGCTACGCATATTTTTTGTTTGACCTCCGTATGACTGACAAAACCATATGCAAGGCTGACTGAATCAATTTATCGCCATGCTGAAGTAATTGAAGGATTTAATGAAATGTCCTGAGGTCAGTAAATGTTGGTAAAACATTCAATTTTCTTTAATGCACGGGAGTTGTTCGTTTTAGGGTAAAAGTAAAAACAAAGTTTATTGTTGTTTTTGGTATGAAATGAAAAATGGGCACAGCGTTGTGAACAGAAGTGCGTAACAGCATGAAGATTTTGTGGTTGAACTTGCAACGTAACATACGCAACAACGTGAGTGTAGTTCGTTGTTGAGAAAGGGAGCACACAGCAGCGTGACTGTAATATCTTTTGTTGAAAATGAGATGAAAAGTGAAACTCGCCGCAGCGAAGGTAAGAACCTTTTTTACAGCAGCGTGACTATAATGTTTGTTGTCTGTTGTGAGAGAGGGTAGAAGCGCAACAACGCATATGAATGTAGTTTTTGTTGTTTGCATATGAAATGCAAGTGAGGCAAAACTGTGTGAGAGTTGTTTCTTGTTGAAACGAAAGGGGAAACACGCATCAGTGTTCAAGTGAAGAATTTTCACACAGCAGTGTGAATGTTTTCTTTGGGGAATACATAGCAACACATATGCAATGTTTTATTATTGATATGTAAGGGGAAGCACACAACATTGCGATTGTAAGGTTTTGTTCTATTGAAAAGTAAATGGGAGACGCAGCAGCGCCCATGGATGAAATGTTTTATGTACAACAGTGCAAAGTTAGTATTGTTGGTTGAATATGGAATTTGTAATGCAATATGCAATATGCGCAGCAGCGCGAAGGCAATGTATTGCCCTGTATTGTTTTGTAAAACATGAAATGGAATACACAGTAGTGTGAAGTAATTGCAGTTGTTCGGTGAAAACAAAAGAGGAATATGCAGCAGCGTGAAGCAGCGTAAACTGTTGATTTAAGATTGAAAATTTTACCCACAGTAGTGTAATTTTGTGCAAGTAGAGACAAAGTAAATTTATTTGTGTGGAATTAAAGCATTCCCTGGGTGAAATCCTTCTGTGTGAGGAAGATGTTTTTGTAACAGCAGTTGTGAAATCCCTCTGTGTGAGGAAGACCCATTTTGTAACAATCATACTTATAAATGAATAGAAGTATTTTTTGTGTTACTTAAACTCTGTCTGCAGCAAAACAATTTTAGCTTTCATTGTGTTGAAGAACAGAGCATTCTATTATGTTCAGTCATTTTGTTTGAAATTACCATAAATTTCCATCAAATTTGACATGCCACACATATTGTGTTTGTTATTAATCATGGATACCAGGGTTCCACATCTGAGAAGGTTAACACAATGATAACAATGATTTGGTATCGGTAGTAACTTATACGAAAAACTTGGTTGTTGTCTAGATGATATTAATACTTATCCATCTATTTAAGATTTAATGGGATCCCTCACATTGATAATTTTAGTTTCAGCCAGTTACTTTTGTGTGCGAGGGATTTGGATTTTTCTCGTGTTGGAGGTCTGTTCGAACATAAAATTTTCCTTCATTTTTCTGACAGCAAGGAAATTACATTTGCGATTTATTTGTTTGGTTAACTATCCCAAATTCATCTTCCTTACAGTTGAATTTAGGGCACAATCATCTAAACAAGCCCCGAAAGTATCAGTGTTTGTAAATGATTTTTGGCACTGTTTGGAAATTATTTTGGGCAAAGACACGAAACACCAGTGTCAAGTCATAGTGAAAAAGATAAGTGGTGCTGATTCCCATAGGTATCACAACCATTTCCAACTAACTTGGAGGGGATAGATCTATTTTCTCAGTGTTACTTCAAACTTTATCAAACGGAAAGGGATGGACCACCTACATTTCTTATGAATTGAATTATTTTGGTTTCGTTTTTTTCTAGTTTGCAGAGCATGGGATCAATATTCAAAATTGTGTTTGTAGCATTCAAATTATCTACTCATGGTGCAACTTATCTGCCCATGGAATAAATGTTGGAAGGTACAACTATATAAAGTTTTCTAATCTCTTTAGACGTCATTGTTAGAGAAGTTATTGATTTCCTTTCCCCTCAGCTAACCGGAATTCACTAGATCGTACAGCATAACGCCCAGCGAAATCATCTAGCAGATGTCGGAAATTCTTCATTGTTAAGGGAACAAAGCAACCTGGCACGTATTATGGGATAAACGGTTAAACTTGCTAAAGGCCCAAGAAGATGTTGTTTATATTTCAACAGCATAGAAAATGCATCACATCCATTCCTTTTGTCCATTCTTAGTTTTTGTATGGCGTTGGGGTCTTCAAATGCTTAACATTAAAGCCAATGGGATCAATTTTCCATTTGGGTATAATAATTATAAGCTTTTATATACTCACTCTGGAAAAAGACATTCCAAGAAAGAATCATAACTAGTTTAGATGAAGACTCTATCGATTACATAATGGATGAGGATGACCAGGCCTATGGAGATTAAACTTTTATATGCAATTTCGTATAACAAAAGCAGATTGTATCAACTAACGTGTGAAAGTATTGATCTGCCATTGTACACTTCAAATGGTTTCTCTACAAAATTTTTGTTTGCCCGCCATGGATTTACTGTTGATTGCAAGGCATAGATTCAAAAGAATTGTGACATATAAGAAATTATTGAAGATAAAAATTAGTAAACCAAATGTCATTCAAAGCTAGAAGATAAAGAGAAATAGTTACATTTTGGAAAATTGACTAATTATATAACCTTTGCAACATAGATTGTCTCTTAATCTTCAAAAATGGTTTTTCAAGTTCCAATAGAAAATATTTGATAGATTTTCAAAAAGTACAAGTGGTAGATGAGATAAACTAAATAAAATAATATTAATTCATTAACAATATGATAGTTATTTTTCCAAATCTAAACTTGCATCACAACCTCACAATTTTGAGACATCATCACATATTAGATGAAAATGAGCTAGACATCCTCTCCAAATTATTCAGAACTTTTGGTACAAAATTTGCAACTTGATGAGAAACTCTAGTGCAATGCGATTGATGATGTTTAATATCTCAAATGTTTCAGATGAGAACATCATCTTTGAAATTGTAAAGAAATATTTTGAATTGCACTCACATTAGCAATAGACTATTTTAGTATTTTGCATTTCCCCCTTAGCAGTATAGGGTTTACATATCTTGGAAGAAAAAATTCTAATCTATATTATAATTTCTTGTATATGTCATTGATTTATATTAGCAACTGCAACAGACCATTGTAACAGTTTACATAGTAAAGAAACCTCTACATGGTTGAAGACATTGATCATTCACACAATCCAATAAACCACAAACCACACATAACTTGATCTTTATTTCAAATTTACCTTAACAACTCAACAAAAATTAATTAAAAAAATAAAAGCCTTGAAGTAGTCTAACGAGTATGCCAATGATGGTCTATTTATTTTCGGCAATGATTTACAATCGAAATTGTATGTCAATGTTCAGATTGGCTCTAACCGGTGTTTCTTATTGTGTGAATCTGTTATGTGTGTGCTTTATGTGGGGTGTTTTATGAGCTTTGCTTCCATTGGGGTACGTGGTTTGATACATACAATTTCGTAGGGTCCATCTCATTTGTGTAAGTATTGAAACGAGGGGTTCATCTCTATTATTCGGTGTTTGAAATGAAAAGTTGGCAAACGTAAAACAAGAGAGAAACACGCAAGCATGATAATAGAGAATATGATGTGGCTACACATTCATATGGGCTAAAATAGATAAAAAACAATTCATCAATAAGAATGGTTAGTAACTTATAGAGGAATTATTTGACAATTATATGGAAATTAGTTGGAAATTTGGCATGTTGTAGCACTTCATTCCAATTGAATTTCACCATTGTTACAGTATGGTAATTCTCGTGATTTCTTGTTTCTAAACTTCCTATGAACCTGTTTTGAAGCATGGAAGTGGTCAAACTTAAACAGAGAATTACAAAATATGCATTTTTTCTATCCATTCAAATGGCTTGAGAAGATATGAAAGGGAGTTGTTAATAGAAATGGTTTTGGATGGTTTTGTGATTTCCAAAACCCAACAAGGGATTATGTAAGTGGTCTAAAAATAAAAAGGACATTAGCCCACTTGTCTAATATTACTTTTCATGTTAAATGGATTAGGATGCGTTGTGAAATAAAGGTTTCAAATTTCTTGTTCATTGAGAACCTTTCTAGTCGTGAACCTTTCTAGTCGTGCCATATATGACAAAGAAAAGTAAAAAGTAGTTCATGAGTTTTTCGTTGTTATTGTTGAGAAAGAAAAAAGAAAAGGAAAAGGCAGCCAAGGCACCTATGTAATACTTTCATGCTTAGTAATATACTAATTATTTTACTTTAAGAATCATTTTCAAGTGTTTTAATGGTTATGTTTCTTTTGGTTTGTTAAAGATTTCAATTGGTAACTATACTAGATGTTTCAAAAGAAATGTCGTAAGCCATAAATTCGAATAATCGTGATATTAAAAAAAATTGAAGATAAAAATTAGTAAAAAAAATGTCAGTAAAAGCTATAAGATAAAGAAAAGTGGTTTTTCATTTTGCCAAATTGACAGATTCTATAACTTTTGCAACCTAGATTGCCTCTTAATATTCAAAGATGGTCTTTCAACTTCCAATAGCAAATATTTGATAGGTTTTGAAAAATACAAGTAGTAAATCAGATAAATTAAATGAACTAATATTAATTTATGAACAACATAATGGCTATCTTTCCAAATATAAATTTTCATCGCAACTTCAAAAGTTAAAAAAATCATCACGTAAGACATCCCCTCCAAATTATTCATAACTTTTGTTGTAAAATGTACAACTTTGATGAGAAACTCTAGATGACCCAAAATGGATTTTGGATAGACTCCTAAGTTTAACGGTTCCTCACAGAGGAAAATTAAAGTCCAAGGAAGTTTCTATATAAAGCCTTATTGCAGATATCTTTTCATTCTGAATCTACTACAACTTGAATGGAAGAAAATGGGCTTAGGATGCAAAAGTTATTGCAGAATGAAATGTCCTTTATTCTTTGGAAAAAAAGGCAAAATCCCTTAAAAATGCGAAAAATCCCTTATAAAGAGAAATCTCATCGGAAAAAGAGAAAACGGAACAAATTAAGCGAAGGCAGAAGAAACCCCGATCGGCTGATCTAGTGTATCAGGTTGTAATGTATCAGGTTAGAAGTAGGTATGTATGCAATATCAAGACCCTCGACTCGACTCGGCAATTATAATTATGCGATATGCAAATTGTTGATGATTGGATCAGCGAATCGGTATTGGCGATGGCATGAGACAAGGATAGACCCGGGCCAATGCGACTTGCGATTACCATATATGACCTCGCAAAGTCGCATCGCAGCGAGATAAATGGTCGATTAAAATATTACAAAAATAGTACTAAAATATTAATAATATTAATTTTAAGTCAGCGAGCTCCATTCCGCGTCTATTTAATGTTGTAACATATAGAAACAAATATAATTAACAATAGAACACACTTTCGATCTATTGATAAATTTAAGTTTAGACATTAAAACGCAACCATGATACCTAAACCATGTTCGGTGGTGGAAAGAAAATAAACAGCTGACCTGCACGACAGAGCAATTAAAACCATTATTAAGAAACTAGTTATTGGATTCAGCATTGGCATTTTATCTGAAAATTGTTCTGTTCTGAAAATGCATATGCATCAATGAATCCCCATGCGAGTATTTGAATGACAATATAATAACGCAGCGAAGTTACTGTCGCGGAAGAAGATGCATGCCGCATGGCAGTGCAGAGCAGACCATGTACGATTATGAAGAATCTGTATCATGGCAAAGGGGCAATGTGCATTTTTCTTTTGCATCTTGAATAGTCGAACAAAGCAATCTCTATTGGTAATAATTTGAGATATATGATAAAAGATTTTGATGAGTATTTTTTACTGGTTATTTATATCATTTAATTTATATATATATATTTCAAAAAATATGGAATAGAAATTATTAATTATAGCTATTTATTCTTATTTTATCATTTTAGATTACAATACCATGAGCCAATACCATATTCCCAAAAACAAACTCATTTCATATTACACTTGTTCATATGATTGTATTTTAATTAATTAAGTTAATGGAAAATAAAAATAAATGGGAATAAATACTACCCACATCAATTTTAACATTTAATGTGTATCCTAATAATTTAGAATAATTTTATAAAGGTTTAATCCCTACCAAACCATCTAATAATTTATAATTATTAATAATTAAATTAAAATTCTAGAAATCTTTTTCAAAATAAACATGTCTATGAACAAATTATTATAGCTATAATAAATGAATTCATACCAACTTTAATTATTTTTTAAATAATTAAATACTACAAATTACACCATAAGGCATAAATTCTAGAAGAATCGTGACATATAAAAAATCATCAAAGATAAAAATTAGTAAACCTAATGTCATTCAAAGCTAGAAGATAAAGAGAAATCACTTACATTGCCTAAAATTGATGAATTCTATAACCTTTACAACATAGATTTCCTCTTAACCATCAAAGTTGGTCTTTCAAGTTCCAGAAGAAAATATTTGATAGGTTTTGAAAAAATACAAGTAGTAAATGAGATAAAATAAATAAAATAATATTAATTCATGAACAATTTGATGGTTATATTTCCAAATCTAAATTTGCATCACAACCTCACAAGTTTGAGACATCGTCATGTATTAGATGAAAATGAGCTAAACATCCGCTCCCAGTGATTCATAACTTTTGGTGCAAAATTTGCAACTTTGACATGAAACTCTAGTGCATTGATGATGTTCAATATCTCAAATGTTTCCTATGATAACATCATCTTTGAATTTGTAAAGAAACATTTTGAATTGCACTCACATTTTAGAAATAGACTGTTTTAGTATTTTTCATTGCCCCCTTAGTATTATAATTTCTTGTATATCATTGGTTTATATTAACAATTGCAACAAATCATTGTAACAATTTACATAGTGAAGAAACCTCTACATGGTTGAAGAGATTAATTTTTCGCATAATCTAATAAACCACAAACCACCTATAACTTTACATTTATTTCAAATTTACCTTAACAATTCAATAGAAATTAATTAAAAAAATAAAAGCCTAGAAGTAGTCTAACGAGTATGCTAATGATTGCCTATCAACTTTTGGCAATGATTGGCAATCGAAACTATTTGTCAATGATAAGATCAGTCCTAACTAATGCTTCTTATTATGTGAGTCTACTATGTGTGTACTTTATGTGGAGTGTTGTATGAACTATGGTTCCATTGGGGTATGTGTTGTGTAGCTATGCTTCCATACATATAACCTTGTAGGGTCCATCTCATTCAGGTAAGTATTGAAACCAAGGGTTCGTCACTATTATTTAGTGTTTGAAATGAAAGGTTGGCAAACATAAAGCAAGAGAGAATGAGGTAGGCATGATAATAGATAATATGTTGTGGCACATTCATATGGGCTAAACTAGATACAAAAAAAAGTCAACAATGGGCATGGTTAGTGAGTTATACAGGAATTATTTGAGAATTATATGGAAATTAGTTGGAAATTTCACATATTGTTGCACTTCATTTCATTTGAATTCCACCATTTTGATAGTATGTTAATTCTTGTGATTTTTTGTTTCTAAACCTCCCATGAACCTGTATTGAAGAGGGAAAGTGGCCACACTTAAACAGAGCATTACAAAATATTTGTTTTGGCTATCTATTCAAATGACCTGAGAAGATATGAAAGTGAGTTGTTAATAGCAATGGTTTTGGATAAGGGCAAGTAAAAACATTAAGGTGATTTCCAAACCTCAACAAGGGATTATGTAAGTGCTGTAAAAATAAAAACGAAATCAGCCCACTTGTCTAATATTAATTTTCTTATTAAATGGATCAGGATGTGTTGTGAAATAAAGGTTTCAGGTTTCCTTTTCATTGGGAAATTTCTAGTCATGTCATACATGACAAAACAAAAGAAAAAGTATTTCACGATTTCTTTGTTGTTATTATTTTTATTTTCGGGCAAGAAAAAGGAAAGGAAAAGACAGCGAAGACAACTACATAATACACTATTGCTTAGTACTATACAAATTATTGCACTTTAAGAATCAATTTCAAGTAGTTTAATGGTTATGTTTCCTCTGATTTGCTAAAGGTTTCAATTGGTAATTGCACCAAACATTGCAAAGGCAACATCATAAGGCATAAATTAGAGAATAATCATGACATAAAAAATCATTGAAGATACAAATTAGTAAACAAATGTCATTCAAAGCTATAAGATAAAGAGAAATAGCTTACATTATGCTAAATTGATAGATTCTATAACCTTTTCAACATAGATTTCCTCTTAATATTCAAGGATGGTCTTTCAAGTTCCAATAGCAAATATTTGATAGATTTTGAAAAATACAAGTAGTAGATCAGATAAATTAAATGAACTTATATTAATTCATGAACAATATGATGGCTATATTTCCAAATATAAATTTGCATCACAATCTCACAAGTTTAAAAAATCATCATGTATTAGATGAAAATGAGCGAGACATTCGTTGCAAATTATTCATAACTTTTGGTGTAAAAGATGAGAAACTCTAGTGCAATGTAGTTGATGATGTTCAATATCTCTAATGTTTCCTACAAGAACATCATCTTTGAAATTGTAAAAAAATATTTTAAATTGTATTGACATTAGCAACAAACTATTTTAGTATTTTGCATTCCTCCCTCAACAATATAGGGTTTACATCTCTTGGTGGAAAAAAAAAATAATATGTACTATAACTTCTTGTATATATCACCTATGTATGTTAAAAATTACAATAGACAATTGTAATAGTTTACATGGTGAAGAAACCTCTACATGGTTGAAGATATTGATTATCCACACAATCCAATAAACCACCAACCAACTATAACTTGACCTTTATTTCAAATTTACCTTAACTCAACAAAAATTGATTAAAAAAATAAAAGCATGGAAGTATTCTAATGAGTATGTCAAGGATTATCTATCGGCTTTCGACAATGATTAACAATGAGGACTTTGTATCAATGATCAAATCAACTTTGACTAGTTCTTCTTATTATGTGAGTCTCTTATGTGTGGTGCTTTATGTGGGGTGTTGTACGAACTATGGTTCTATTGGGCTACATTTTATTTAACTATGGTTCCATAAATACAACCCCATAAGGTCCATCTCATTCGGGTAAGTATTAAAACCAAGGGTCCATCTCTATTCCTTAGTGTTTAAAATGAAAAGTCAACAAGCATAAAGCAAGAGAGAACTAGGTAGGCATGAATGTGTAGTTGACATCCCTAAGTATTTAGCATAAATAAGAGAGATTGAGAAATGTAGAAAAAGGGATTAACATATTTCATGGAAAGTTTCATTAATAAAAGAGCCAAACCACTATAATAGGAATGGGTTGAAACCATGAGAAAATAACTATCAAGAAAATCATTCTAGTAAAAGAAAATATACCTTGATATGAAATTACAAACTAATGCAACTAACTCATATCTTAATAACAGTAGAATTATCTAAGTTTTCATGAGCTTCAGGATCAAGTCTACATACTAATTTCAGAAAACATTATTTGAGTTCAAGAAAAACAATTAAATGAGAGAATATTCCCAAAAAAAAAAAAAAAAACTTTGCGATTGTCCAAGTTTTAGATCGGATCCTAATCAAATTGGGTACAACTTTCTAGTGGCTTCAACAACTTAGCTAAGGGAATTCTCTAAAAGGTTTTTCCTTTCCCATAAAGAGATCATCTCACCTACAAACTAAGATGGGATTTTGGAAAATACGTGTGGATCTTTCAATTTAATTTTCAACTATGATAGTATGATATAGTTCTCTAGTATGGGGATTTAGAACTTCCCATAATGAGCTCCCATTGAAGCATAGAAATTTTCACATTTAAACAAAATAATAGAGAATATGATGTGGCTACACATTCAGATGGACTAAAGCAGATACAAAAACAAGTCAGCAATGGGAGATTGTTAGTGACTTCTAAAGGAATTATTTGAGAAGTATATGAAAATCAGTTGGAAATTTGGGAGATCCCCAGATGACATTTCGTTTTAAGTTCACCACTACAATAATATGTTAATTCTCATGATTTGTTGTTGCTAAACTTCCCATGAACCTGTATTGAAGAAGGAAAGTGGCCACACTTAAAAAAAGCATTAGAGAATGTTCTCTCTGCCTATCCATTCAAATGGCTTGAGCAGATATGAAAGGGAGTTGGTAATGAAAATGGTTTATCTAAGTGATCTAAAATAAAAAGGACACCTACCCACTTGTCTAATACTATTTTTCCTACTAAATGGATAAGGATACGTTATGAAATAAAAGTTGCATGGGTTTCTTGTTCATTGAGAAAATGCCAAAACAAAAGAAAAAGTAGTTCACAAGTTCTTTGTTATTATTGTTGTTATGGTTGGGCAAAAAACAAGGAAATGAAAAGGAAGCCAAGATACCTACTTAATACACTACTCCTTAGTACTATACTAATTGATTCACTTTAAGAAGCATTTTGAAGTGCTTTAATCATTATATTTCGTCTGGTTTGCTAAATATTTCAATTGGGAATTTCTTTTTCCTGGGAATTACATTTGAAATTTTCTAACACCTTTATTAATCTTGAAGCAATTATTAATATAAAAATTAAACACGCACAAATGTATATTTGAAAAACATGGAATAAGATTATTAATTATGTAGATGTACTCTTACTTTATCATGAAGATTCTTAATCTGTTAATGGACTTTATTACAATACCATGGGTCAATGTCATAGCTTATCAATATGGTAAACCCAAAAAACCATAGCTTATCAATACCACATTCCCAATTATTGATTTGTGTATATTATTAAGAATATTAAATACAATCTTCCATGGAAGTTAAATCCACATTAGTTTACTAATATTTTTTTTTAATTTACTTACATTCCAATTGTATAGTTAACTTTTACCAATGTTTATCAAACTTTGAAAGCCCATGAAAAATTGATCCAATGCCTTTTTTGAAAATTGAAACAGTTATTAATATAAAAGTTAAAACACACAAAAATATATCATGAAGATTCTTAATCTGTTAATGGACTTTCCTACAATAGCATGGGTCAATATGATAGCTTATCAATACCATAAGCACAAAAAACCATATCTTATCAATGCCATAGGCTCAATTATTGATTTGTGTATACTATTATGAATATTAAATAAAATATTCCATGGAAGTTAAATCCATATTATTTAGCTAATCATTAAGTTAAAATTTGATATTTCAAAAAACAATTATCCACATTCCACTCAACTATTCAACTAAATAAAGTACAATTACAAATAATCTAAGATACTTCATATTAATCTATTATCCACTTAATAATTAATAATTATTGATAATTAAATTAAAAGTCTATTATTAAAATAAACAATATAAACATTCAAATTAACTAAAACCAACTTAAATAAAATACAATTATTATATAAAAATCTTAATTAAAATTAAATCAACATATCAATAAAAATAAGTTATTTGAAATAAAATATAAAATTATTTTTTTTACATAAATAAAATTAATTAAATTAATAAAAAATATTTAATTATACAAGTTTCAATTTCAATGTTTGCTGGTAATTACCATTGCAAGTGAAATTTGATTATGTGAATTACTGAGAAATTAATAACTGTAGCTAATACTATTTTTTATTAATTATTCTATGTGGATGTTTGAAAATAAATTTATTCCATCAAAACTTAGTTGGCTCAATCAAGCTGCTTTCTGGAACCATAAATAAAGTTTCCCATAGAGTTTAAGGTTATGAACCAATTTAATAAAATATAAGCCTTTGATCTGCGTAAATAAATCTCAAGGATTTTAACCATTTCTGAAGTTACTCTCTTCCAGCTTCTACGGTATAAAATGCCAATACATAATATAAATTTTTTATTCATTTATTGAATTTCATCCAGTGTATGATCTTAGATACAGCAATTTTTTTGCCGCTGCGGAAATTGTTTTTTTTATTATTTTAAATTTACTGATAATTTATGCATGTGGTCGTATAACGCGTACTTTTTTGAAAGTCTTTCCGGCGGATTTTCCGGTCAAATTCCGGCAGCAATTCATTGGATCCCATGTTTGATACGTCTTGACACAATCAATGAGCTCCCAAGGTTTTTCAGGGCGGTGAATTCAAATATGCAGTTAAAAAAACATTTAATGCCTAAACTAATCAGATTAACCTCAATTTCTTCACGCCGGATCAGTACCGTGGATCTTCAAAGTTCGCATGTATAGAACAAGATCCGTTAAGTTAGTGATCAAAAGGTTAATATATAATTAGAACTTAACCAAAAATAAAACTCATAATCAGTATAATAGAAATTCACACAATTTGCCAATAATGACTAAGTCACCAAAAACTCTAATTTATAATAACCACATAATTCTAATAACAAGCGGTTATATTTCTTTTATTCTTGACCCTTAATTCCTAATACGACTATATAGTAATATCAAAACCAATAAAAATATGAAATACTATGGTTATTCATATTATAATACTAAACTTAGAATCTAGAAAATGTGATAAAAATAAAAATCATTACATACATCTATACTACACATAATAATTATTTATATTATTTTAAGAAGTGACCAATTCACTATGCATGATATGTTTAACCTGGTAATGGAAACCCAAAACTATCCATAAGAGGGTTAGCGTGAAGCCGAATGGACAAAGCAGTCCAAGGGACCTTGGGATGTGAATCCCAACGGTCACCATATTGTACTATAAATGTACATCTTTTGTGAATAAAAATCGTACTGAATGATTTATCTTTCTATCTGTTTCTCGTTAACCATGTCTGTTTAACATGGTATCGGAGCCATGATGTGTGGCCTGGTAACTGCGCTCTGTCTGCCACACATGCGTTGCACTGCACTGACATATTCTATTGATTACGCTCAGACTTCAAAACCGTTTCATATTCTCTGCGAACTCATATTTGTCCATAATTAACACATCCATTAACGCATCTGTCCATATTCCTGCGCCACTGGGCTCTCTCCATAATTAACGCATCTGTCATGGCCTGTCTTGTGTATCATTGACTGCATTTGAAACGGAATGGTCAAGCATTCTTGCTGCAGACTTTGTCCATGCAGCTATTCATGATGCAAAAGATCTGGAGTTTGCAATTTTAACAAAATTTGGAACAAGGGAGAAGGATTCTGTAATATGTCAAATCTTTGCGTAGAATTTGCAGTCTATTATTCCCTGGAGCATGGTGTTGGAGATTGAATGGTACTGCATTACTGTGACTATATTGCTGGAGGTCGTTGGGAGATCGAATCTGTGCTGGCTAGAAGTTACCTGATGCTGCGTGAATGATATGTCGTATGTTGATTTTTAATGAATATGAGCGAGTTTGATGGTATTACATTGCATTGACTCTGTGATATTGGTGTTCTTTCGTTGGTTGAGACGAACAGATTATCGTGATTGTTATATGTGAACCACCGTTGTTTTGGAACCGCATGCTGAATCCTCTACCACTGCACTCTCGTGCCTCCAGACTTGGTGTATTGAATTGCGATACTGTGTATATCGTTGAAGAAAAGTGACGTATCGTTACTATGATTGCGTTGCGCAGAGTGGTATTACTTTGTATTACATTGAACTGGTTTTTTATTGGCGTATTGAATGACTTCCATACCATTAATATATAACCGGCCCCCATCAATATATAAGCTATTGGTTAACGCCTCTCCACATCACTCCACCATACTACCATACCGTTGCTTAACACCACCATATACTGCGAGTTATCATACTGCGGGTTGCAAAAGATCTGGAGTTTGCAATTTTAACAAAATTTGGAACCGAAGCTTAAGCCTTGGGTTGATTGTGAATGAACAACCTTGGTGGTACTTTACGGAGCCATTTTAGACTGTTTCGATTTCTGGTAATTTAAAACATTTGCGTCGCTATTGGCCCGCTTTTGGAAATTTTTGCAATGCACTCTTCTTGTAGATCACTTTGCGGGTTATTTTTCTGGACAACTGGACGAAAGCACAGATGCTGTAAACATATTCGCTGTGTTTTTTGATTACTCGTTTGAGCTGTAAATTTTTGTTTATCCTGCAGCGTGAGAGACTCTGTGTAAGCAGTGTGAGAAGAAGAGAGTGTGATGAAAGTTATGGAGAGACCATGGCGGGAGGTCATGAGCTTAGCAAACTCGCAGAAGGGAATGAGCTGCCCGATTCCCACCGAGGGCAATACCGCTATGTGAGCTTTCTTCTTTTTGCCATCCATTTTGGCACTAATCTTTGCAAATCCACAGGTCTGACAGTAATGGTTAACTTCGTAGACAGTGTAAATGGATGCTCCATTATATTAAGAGCATGGATGTAGATTTAAATGTAAATGGATGTAAATCTAAATTTGCAGTTTGTGTGGGCTTAATGGTTAATAGTATGTGTGTTTAAGGGCGCTGTTTTGGAGACAGTCACACCCATTCCATATGATGTTTTGAAGGATGTTTGAGGGCGCTATTTTAAGGGCGCTGTTTTGGAGACAGTCACACCCATTACACAACTATTTAAGCATGAGTTCTTACATTGAGTATTGTCCACCTATATTTATCGCTGTTTTTTGATGAGTATGGTTAGTGCTCAATTGACAAATTTTACTTCTTAGGACAGGACACAAAAGAAGGGTTTTGTGTACCTTTCAAAGTATTATGACTTGTGCCAAGTTTAACAGAGTTTGATTAAATGGTAAGAAGTGTTAAGAAGGCAAAATTGAAGGCATGGTGTTATAATTACTGAAGTTTTTCTGATTTGAAAGTGAAGGAGTATTTTGGAAGATCCAATTTAAAGATGCTGCTTGTTCAATTTACTTGCGCAGTTTGGGCATAAATTTATGTGCAACAAACAAATTTGTCAACAGATTTTAATGAGAAGATTGCTTTAATTGTTGGGGTGATATCACCATTTTATGCACCAGATTGTCTGCTATTGGTTGCAAGCATTGTGATTATTTAGGGTACATTTTCACTTCAAAACAAGTTTCTAGTGGTGCATTTCTATTGAGAAAAATGACTACAATTACTGAAGTATTAGAGTTCATGAAAACTCTTACACAATCCACTGTTAATGACACATTACAAATCAGCAAAGACTCTCTCTCAAGAATTCAGACATGTCTACAATATGCACAAGAAAAGATTGATTTTTTGCAGCTTGAATCTCAGCTTCAACAAGCAGAATTACAGCAGTGGAGTCATCATTCTGAACCTGTTCCTGTTCAGAAGTTTGAAACATACTCCCATAAACAGCAAGTCAATAATGTTACAGTGCATTCAAATAAAGCAGCAATTGTACATGCAGATGCAGAAGTTCAGTCTGCACTTCCCAAGCCCATCATCAGACCTTGGGAACAGCTTGTCCATAACAAGCACAGAACTGGTCTTGGATATGACAAGGACTTGTCCTTTCATATTCCAGACTA
>APFE031072468.1:1879-20642 GCA_000404065.3 Pinus taeda
TTGATATAAGTGGTGTTTATAATGAGCTTTCCATAATTTCTGGTGGTAGATATGAATGGGCATAGGGTCCTGTGGAGTCCATCTCCACCCTAACGCAGGAAACTCGGAATTAAAACAAAGGGTGTGTAAAATGTAGGCACTGAAGTAAAATGGAGAGATGAACCTATCAATAACATGGGATTTGTTTCTGAAGTCAAGAATAGTTGTAGCTAACTTATCGGATAATATATTCCCCCAATCCATGATTTCACTATTACATGCTACTTCCATCAAAGATACCATCTCTATGGAAAATTTTGAAGAATCATGCAATCCCCACATTCGACACATCATGACTCCAGCATAACAATAAGGAGAACATAAGGAATCGACGGAGTACTTACCGGAAGACTCATGTTTGTGTTTCGTCGGGTTCTGTCTCCATTCCCGTATAGGCTCCGATTCAGTCTCATTTTCATCTCTAAACTTCTCCAGGAAGGCTTTATTATACTTCTTCTCTGGTCCGAGCCAATGGTACATTTGTCTCAAATCATTGGGCTGAAATGAACCGAATACTCTCCCATAAACAGTGCAGAATGTTCTGTTCGTGATTGGAATTTCTTCAATGGCCCATCTCACCACATATATATATGGAATAATTTTCTCTCAAGCTGCTATCCTGTGCAGGTAGGAATCAGCCAAATCTTTTAGAGTAGCATCAGACTTCCGGCTTGAGCCTGTTGTAGCTTGTACCGATGTTTGTTGAGGTTCCTCGGCCTCAACCAGGTTGTAAATTTTCTGCCAAGTAGTATGGCCGAGGTCGAGACATGTGGTATCTGAGATTAATCCCTTTTTGCTTGGTCCCAGATCGGTGGCATGTTTTCATGTTACCGCAGAAGCTGAGGCTGTTCTAGATTTCTTAGATTTCTTCCCCATTTGGTCTGAATTCGCTACTGTGGAAAAGCTCTGCACAAGAGATAAAATGAACGTAATGCGGAGAATAGATGGCGAAAACCAAGTATGGAGGAATTGTGTCAATCAATGAATAATGGAAGATTATCATAAGGCTCCCACGGATACAATCTCTGAAGGGATTTAGGCATAACTGCTCCATTAGTTGGTCGTTTAAACCCGTCAATCATTTAAATGCTCATTATATCCTTTATTTGTCGAATAATCGTTTAAGCATGGATTTGATTTTTTGGTTTTTGGACGCAAGCGAATCACTACTGGGAAGAGAAAATGCTTTTAATGATAATTAATATAATATACCGAAGCCATATCAATTCTTTTCGAAAGTCGCGCTTGGCTTTATCGCAATCGGCGATCAGAGGAAGCCTTGGGCAGTTTTATTTAAGCTATTGTGGAATCACTGATTGCCGATAGAGATATCGCTTGACTCGCATCGGGAGCTTTAAGGAGGAGATTTTCGTTATATTCATATCGCATTCCCTGATTTTCGATTGCGATATCGCATCAGAGCAAGGGGAGGGGCCTTTTATTGTTTGTTTTCTCGATAATCGTTGGTTACTCACGCTTGTCGCATTAGGGAGAATCGATGGGTCATGGTTATGCATCCTTTGTTATTGTGATATGCGATCTTGCGATCGCTTTATCGCAATAATAAAGAATTGTTCATTTTATTATAAGATCGATTATTTATCAACTCAAAAAGGGTTTTATAATGTTTTGTTTGTTTCCGGACCTTTAGAGGAGTGATAGGGTAATACCAATTTAATCTAAAAGGGACCCATTCCATATTATAGTTTTCTAAAGTAAAATTTTATGAAATGGTGGGTTGTTGTATAGCACAACAGGTCCATAGATAGTTAGCCTCATACGCCTCTCACCCATTATTCAGTCAATGCACTCATTGATATAACCTACTCATTTGATGAAGGTGGGTCATCTATTGTAAGGTTATTTAACCATTTTTGCATTAAAATACTTTCATTTAATGTTTGAGGCATTCTATTATGGATCATAGGTTGAAATTGGATTATCAAGAATTATTGGTTATGTGATTGTTCCCTTACTTCACCTTGGTGGTTATCACATGTAATTAGTCCAATGTGACCTTCCTTAGGATCTGTATTTCAATTCTTAGGAAAGAAAAGAATAGGAGTCTTTGATGATGGTAGCACACTATGTTATTCATACTTAACACTCGTCATCATTTCCTTACGCCTGCCGTCCCATATATTGATTGGTTGTTCTCTGTTTCTCATACCCTTTCCCTATTAGCCTTATCCTGTGATAAGAAGGGGTTGAATATACCCAAGGTTGATGTAATTGTAATAAAAATAAAAAAATCATAAGAAAAATGTCGAAATGCAAAAGAATGTAAAGGGATTTGTTTTCACTATGACAAACACCCTCCAAAATTTTGCCTACACTTGAATTTTGGAGCCTACTGTAGATTTTTCTATTAGTTGTTATGTAATCTTCTTTAGTCGATGCTTTTGAGCTCCCTTCTTGGATTGGAAGTGTCGAGGGTACTTTCTCACACATGTTGAGTCTGCAAAAAGTTCATGGGAGAATTATTTTACGCAAGCTTTAATAATCATAGAATGGTCCATAAATACTATGCATGTATGATGTCCAATCCTTGTCAACAATCAGTGTGCACTGACATCGACAGTTTATCACTTCTGGCTACATTTGTACTTCTATTTCGGTGAGTTTTGCAAACTGACACTTTCGTGCACCTTTATTTTTGCAAGTGTCATTTTCATGTTTTTGGTTGTATCTTTTGCTTTTTTTCACTCTAATTAATGTCATTTTCATGTTATCTTCACTTTGGCATGTGTTTCTTTCACTGTCATTTGCATGTCGCAAGTGTCGTTCGCATTTTAGAACTTATCATCTTTTGGCATGTTAAGTGTCACACAATGTACATAAGCTTGTTTTGGTGGTTTCAAGAGGTTCTCCTTATGTAAATGAGTCGATCTTACCATGTAAACCTTTGTTGCACTCATTTCTGAAGTTTTATGCATTGTCATACAAGTGTCATCACGGTCATCGCAAAGTGTATCTTTAGTGTCTTACTTGTCGTAAGTTGTCATAAAGGTTGTCGCACTGAGGGAAGTATGTTGTTAATGTATTGTGTATGATCTATGTTGTGTCATTAAGCACTCTAAGTATGTGATCACAATCAAGTCCTATCACTATTCACATTAGTTTCAATGATCCCACACTAAGCCAAATTTTAGAAAACTCCAAGAAACTTAGCCTCATCTGACCTTCCTAAACTACGCATTGCGCAGTCCCAACCCTCAAGTTGTAACCCTATCTCTTAAAACTTCACAAGATGCAATTAATACCTTCAAGGATTGTGCTCTATGTAGTTTCAGTGCTCAAGCTCACTATTCACATAAATTTCAATGATCCCAAACCCAGCCAAATTTTAGAAAACTCCAAGAAACTTAGCCTCATCCGACCTTCCTAAATTGGGCATTGCACAGTCCCAACCCTCAAGCAGTAACCCAATCTCTTAAAACTTCACAATATTCAATTTATACCTTCAAGGATTGTGCTCTATGCAGTTTCAGTGCTCAAGCTTGAGCCTTTGCCTCCAAATATGCATAATTCAGCCCTCCAACCTCACTTCAATTGTGCACTACACAGTCTCTATGATCAAGCCTAAAAATTGAGCTCTTAAACTGTGCAAATGTTCAATCACCAAGCTTGCTCTACCTTCCAGAACTATGTAATTAACAAAAACAATGAAAAAACCTGCAACTAACTCACTGAGCCTCAAAAATGCACAATATGCCTACACAATCCAGCCTGAACTATGCATTGTGTAGTCTCAAGGCTTAATCCTTATCCTTGAGCTCTTGAACTACACAATTGTGCAATCATATGGGCTCCTATGTATTCTAGAACTGCGAAATGGGAAAAATTAATGTTCAAGTTATCATCCTAGCTCCCTAAGCTCCCCAACTATTCATTTTTTTTTCTCATTCAAGGTTTGAACTGCACATTTTGTTGTATCAAGGCTCAAGCCTAACCCTTGATTGCCTAAGTTACACAATTGCATAGTCACTAAGCCTCTCCCTCATCTTGCCACCTAGTTCTGGCATAGTCAGTGGATCATCATGAAGCATCTTAGACTAGGGTTTTATCGGATTGATGTCATCTTGTCATGAGTGGATTATAGATGCAGGAACTCTATAATGCTATGGAAAGATGATGAAGAAGGAGGCTGAGAAGGAGGACATGCTAAAAGACACATATGGATTTGAAGAGATAAGATGATCATAAGGAGAGAAGACGAAGGAACACTAGATTACAATAGAAGATCAAAGATCAGGACTGCATAAAGACTCCATCTAATTCACAACCCTCTGGAGGGTGGATATGAATAACAGAGCATATCTCTCATGGAGATGAAGCATTTCATATCTATTTTTGAAGATAAAGGAGTAGCAAGAATGGCTCGACATTTCCATGTCATCAAGAATTCCTTGTCAACAATGTCATGCCATGTCATGTCATGAGTCGTCATATGCCACATCATTCTTGTGGATTATGTAATTTCTTATTTGAAAAATGTGTTGTAAAGTGGAAGTCCAAAGGACACATTCAAAATATGAAGAGTCATGTAAAGTTGAAAAGTCATAGGAAGTCAAACAATCATGGGGGTAGTCAAAGAGTCACAAGGAAGGTGAAGCATCACTTCTTGGTTATATATAGTCTTATTGTATGACCAAAGGACTTTTCACCTTGGCTCCTCTGGCAAGGCTTTAGATAGGCAAGCTAATTCCTTTAGGGAGCAAGGAGTGGCTCCAATGCTCCACTATTGGGGCTGGTGGTGTTCAATGTATAAATGTGTCTTGTGACTTTTACTTAATACTTGAAGCCTTATGGCTAGCATGTTTTCATGCATGGATTGTGAATATTTGTAAGATTGTTCTCTGAATATTTATGATTCATGTTTTCTTTCACCTGTACTAAGTAGTTGAACTATTTTGTTTATTTTAGTGCCTATCTAATTGATAATGTGTTGTAATAGTGGCTATAATGGTTGTCTCCTTGTGGACTATTATGTTGGATATTAGACAGATCTTTCTTGTTTATAATGGTTCTAATGATTGTCGCATCTTTGTGTACTATTATGCTTAATGTCAGATGGCTATATTATGTGTGTGTGTGTGTCTACTAGTGTGGTACTATTACCTCTCTCCTTGAGGATCACTTTCCTTTCCCTCCTCAGTAGAAGAATCTTGACACATATACAAACTAACACTCACCAGGCATACCCACTTGCTAATCTAAGATTACATGTGCATAACTCTCTTGTGATAAACCTTATAGCCAAGGAAAACCCATAAGAACATGGAAGTCGCATTGATATCTCGAATGGGGCTCCTATGCCAAACCCTGTGAGGTATAGTTGGGAATTCACACCGAGGAGACCTCCTTGGTTGTTGGATTTCCAGCGCCGTCAACAAAATGTTGCTAGAAGGAGGGCCAAATCATAGGTTGTTCTCATTGAGTCTACTTTGAATCTACTATCCAAAATGGATCTTCCCCAAATAATAATCCCGGGATGTTTTTCTAAATAGCTTGAGCTTATCATCCTTGCAGAAGTTTTTCATAACTTGTACCAATTTAATTTTGACGGCGAGGATGAATTGACTCTTCGTAAACATATTTTTCAAGTTGTTCATTTTTTTCTTTCTAATGAAATACATTGCAAGGATGTTATGGATAGATTCCTCACCCTTATATTTGAAGGTCATGTTAAGAGATGGTATCATACATTACTTGCCACTTTGATCCATTTATTCGACCATATTGTGAAGAAGATTCATAAGGCATTTAACAAGGATGATTACTGGGATGTTCTTAAAAGAATTAATCAAATAAGAATGAAGCTTAATGAATCAGTTGAGGATTCTTCTAAGCGGTTCCTTTAACTTTTTTATGAATTTTTGGGAGAAGATACAAATTGGGGTTTCTATAAATGAAAGTCTAAGCATTTGGTTCATATCTCTATGCATGGTGAATCTGAACTCCCTCATGTTTCTACTTCCCCAACTTTTGTAAATAATGAAGTACTTCTCATTTCATAGGAGGAACCTACTACTCATTTTGTTCCTGTGCCTCCTCCTTTTTTAGTTCTGATATGGGTGCCTCCTTGAGGTGATAATAAAGTAGGGAAATTCACAAATCAAATTCCTGATCGATCTCTTCATCCTCCTTCCACTTTTCATCATTCATATCTAATGAAATAAACCCCGGAGTGGCTCTTGGAGCCTAGGGCGGAGGCTAATCCTTTCATTTATCAAGATGAAATTGGCACTTTTAATGTCATTCTTGAATTTGGTTCCATCAAAAGTGTTACTTCTTCAAGGGGAATCCATCATCCTCTATCATCTACATTTCATGACTCTGTGTATCATGATCCACGTGATCAATCTGCTCCATCAACTAGCCCATCACACTCTTGTCATTTTTTATTTTTTGGTTCAAATTACAATCATATACAAGGCAGTGAAATTAAACTAATAGAGGAGGAGGAAAGTGAATATAATTTGACCTCTCTTCCTCTTTTTAGAATACCCCATGTCAAGATGATGCACTTCCATTCTTGGATGATTTTCAATTTGTGGATATGGCTAGTGAATCAAATTCAATCAATTATTCCAATCAATTTGCATACTTGGGCAACAGTCCTTCTGATGGTGATAATTTTGTTGAGGTAAGCGATGACGAATTCCCAAGTGCACCAATTTATCCTTCGATTTCTCATGAATATTTTAATTCTCATTCGATCAAAGAAGATATCTTTATGGAAAATTCCTCTTCATCTCAATATCCCTTGTGCTCTATAGTTTGAAATTCATCTACTTGTGATGAAGATAGTCCATGCTCTTCAATTTCATCATTCAATGAGTTAAATTTTCAATCGGTACAAGGTAGTGAGTTTATCCACGATGAAAATGAAAACAATCAAATCATTGAGTACTCTTTCCATCCCTCATCATCTCTTCTCTTGCATGAAGACAACTCCTCAAATTAGATTTCTCATGAAATTTCCCCAATTCATACATCTTCATATTTGTGATCAGAAGAATCTTTCAACTTGAGTAATCTAGTTTTTGAAGTTGACAAATCTGGTTAAATCAGTGACAGAGATGATTGTTATCCGGTGAGCAGTGCTCTTATTGAAACTAGTGGTAAAAGGTATCCTCACACCATGCACGATCTGCTTCAATCTTCAAAATTTTGATTTTACAATATTTAAAGTTTTGGGACTTGTAAGGAAGTAGAGGCACTTTAACTTATGTTAATGGTTATGTCGGGATCTCGCGACTCTAGTGAGCCCCCCAAACTAAGCCAAATCTAGTTTCTCTCGCATAATCCTTCTCTTTGCATGGTTTCACTCGATGAAATTTATTTGAAATATGTTTGGTATTCCAAATGTAATCTTTCAAATTTTCAAGATTTAACTTCTGATCAAATTCAAGAATCTTCTCTAGTTGCTTCATCTTCTTGCAAATCTCATGTATCAAATCCGGGTTTGCAATATGTTTCTCTCATAGAGTCATGGAATTGAAAACTTTATCATTTCAAAGACTATCTTTGGCCAAAGGAATCATGCCTATCGGATTCATTTCTTAATAGTCATCTCCTAGTTTTTCTTATGAATTTTTTATTGCAAATATTTCACTTCATCACATCTGAAATCCTCTTGAGTAATAATCAATGCAAGAGTTATCACAAAAATCAAACTCTTCTCTATTCACTATGTCCTGACTGGTCTCATGTGTTTATTTTATTGACACCCCTTTTAAATTCTTTCAATGATTATGATACTCATACAATTTGTGACTAGTTACAGGAAAATTGTTTGTCACATTCAGCTTGGTAGGAAGTTGGTTTGATTGTTCAAATAATTCGAAAAGTTTTTCAAATATATTTATCTTCATTAACTAATAACTAGGAATCTTATACTTTAATCATTCCATCTGATCATAAAAATTATTGTTATTTGTTTTGTAATTTTCCCACCAGTATATTTGATGACAGTTGTTTCACATTGATTAATATTTATGGTTTATCTCACCATTCATATACTTGTAAAGCAGCTGAGGCACTTTAGCCTTCGTTGATGGTTATGTTAGGTCCTCATTATCTTGACAAGCCTTCTAAATATGATCAAACATATTTTCCCTCACAATATTCTCATCTTGATCCCGTGCTTTTAATTGAAGATCCAGTATTTCAAAGTTTTCACTATTTTCAAGAGGATTGTTTGAATTCCATTATCCAATCGCCAAATAGTTGTATAAATCTTACTTAGAAAGCTCCATTGCAAATAATAGTTTTCAAAAATTTCTCACGCTTGCTAAGCAGGATGACACGAAATAAGGTGCATTTGCAAGAAGTCTTCAAGGTTTTTCTTATTATGGTTTTTGTCTAAAAGGTAAGAATGTAGACAAGTTAGAAGTAGTGGGTGTGATGCATTTTTATACCCATAGGAAAGATCTTCTTTATGTTGTGTAAGTTCTTAAATATTTTATATTTTCTCTTGCACATTGTTTTATATTTTTTTTAATCGATCACATATTTGTGATTGCAGGTCAGGAACAATTACAATGGCTACATTGGAAATTCCATTATACGTGACCCCAACCTTCTGATGGTTAGGTTAGGAGTAGATCTAGTTGCATTTTAGTTTAATTGCACATTCGTCCTGCATTTGTTTCCTCTATTTTGTCTTGTGTTTTATGTTTTTGGTTTCGCAACATGTTTTGGTTTAGCCACTTTTTATCTTGTCTCTTGGTTTTGTTTCCTTGTTGTTTGTTTCCTTTCCTTTCATTTTATGAGACCTTGCATGAAGATTCTTTGTTCGCTCAAAAGGAAATGTGGCAAAATAGAAAAGGATTTTGTGACACTGCAACATTTGGCTAACTCTTTTTCCTTCTTCCTTTTCTTGGTTACATATTTTGGTCGATGATGTTCCTACATAAAATACAATCCTTGTGTTAATAAAGTTGTGTGTTGAACCATGATCTCCATTTCTATTATGGAAACCTCATGCCTGCACTCGGGTTTTTATGTTTTGGTGATTTCAAGTTGATCCAACCAAGCAGAGAAGGACAAAGGGGAAAATCTAAATGAGAAAACCAATATCATAGGTCTTATATATGCTTCTTTGAAGGGATAACCTCTTGTGCTCTCAATAATTCGGGTTCCCTCTTCCGCCCATAAAATGAATAAGTGTTTATGCATAGTACTATTTAAAAATATAAATAAATACAAAAGAAGACAAAGGCTTCCTGCATAGAGAGGTGGAGCAAGCAACTCCACTAGGGTATTGTCTAGGCTCAATGGGAGCAGAGCAATGTTTGTGTTCTTGAAGTGACTCCATGGGGTTATTGTCCAAGCCTATTGGCAGTGGAGAGACACCAAAGATGAAAAAATACACTCTGAATATATAAATCTCACGAACTTCATTACCCTGTTCTGGTTCAAAACATTGTGTGATCATTGTTCTTATGTTTATATTTAACCAAGTAAAGGAATGAAGGGGACTATGTTTATGCATGGGGTAAGTGTGGAAGCCATGGTAGTTTGAACTATGAATCAATACTTCATGAAGAACTAAACCCTGCATGAAAGAATTTTCCAAGGCAAAGATGTTGGATTTCTACCAACGTGTCGCCAAGTGCTGTCATTGCGACAAACCCCCTCCAAAAATTTTCCTACACTCTAAATTTGGAGCCTACTGAATATCTTGCAATTGGTCATTTCATAATCGCTTCTTGGTTAGCTGATGCTTTTGAACTCCCTTCTTGGATTGGAAGTGTCAAGGGTACTTTCTCACACATGCTCAATCTGCAACAAGTTCATGAGTGCATTCTTTTACGCAATCTTGAACAAGCATATCATGATCCATCAAGATTGTGCATGTGTGATGTCCAATCCATGTAGAGAGTCAATGCACACTAACATCGACAATTTCTCACTTCTAGCTGCATTTGTAATTCTACTTCGATGAGTTTTGCAAACTATCATTTTCATGTTTTTTTATTTTATCCTTTGCTTTATTTCACTCTAATTAGCATCATTTTCACATTATCTTCGCTCTAGCATGTGTTTCTTTCACTATCGTTCGCATGTTTCAAGTGTCATTCGCACTTTAGCACTTGTCATATTCTGGCATGTTAAGTGTCGCACAATGTACATAATCTTGTTTTATTGGTTTCAAGAGGTTCTCCTTGTTTAAATGAGTCAATATTACCATGTAATCCTCCATCGCACTCATTTTCAAAGTTTTAAGCATTGTCACACAAGTGTTGTCATAGTCATCACAAACTGTATCTTTAGTGTCGTGCTTGCCATAAGTTGTTGTAAAGGTTGTCACACTATGGGAAGTATGTTGTTAATGTGTTCCATATGATCTATGTGGTGTCATCAAGAACTCTAAGTGTTTGATAATAGTCTATTCATATCATTATTCACATTAGTTTCACCAATCCCACACTTAGCCAAATTTCAGAAAACTCCCAACAACTTAGCCTCATCTGGCCTTCCTAAACTACGCATTACATAGTCCCAGCCCTAAATATGTAAGCCTACTTCTTGACATTGCACAACACGTAGTTCCTGCCTTCCAGTACTGTGCACTACACATTTTCAATGCTCAACCTCAAGCCTTGGCCTCCAAAATTGTGTAGTTCATCCCTCTAGCCCGGCCCCAACTGCACACTACATAGTCTCTGAGCTCAAGCCCAAACCCTGAACTATTGAACTATGCAAATGTGCAATCACCAGAGTTTAGCATCATCCAGAACTATGTAGTTGATAGAAACAGTACAAAACCCTACAGCCTGACTCACTAAGCCTCAAAACTACGTAATATGCTTGCATAGTCCATCCTGAACTGTGCATTGTGTAGTCTCAAGGCTCAAGCTTCATCCCTGAGCTCTTGATCTTCATAATTGCACAATCACCTGGGCTCCTATGTCTTCCATAATTTTTCAATGGACAAAATCAGTGTTCAAGCCCTTAGTCTAGCTCCCTGATCTCCCCAACTACACAACCTTTTTGCTCAGTCCAAGCCTAAACTTTGCATTGCACAACCTCAAGTCTCAAGTTTGGCCCTTGATTTCCTAAGTTGCGTAATTCTGCAATCACTAAACCTTTCCCTCAGCCTGCCACCCGATTTTGGCTCAGTCAATGATCATCATGTAGCATCTTAAGCTATAGTTTTATTGGATTGATGTCGTCTTGTCATGAAACAATTGCATATGCATCAACTCTATCATGCTATGGAAAGATGATGAAGGAGGAGATGGAGAAGGAGGACATGCTAAAAGGCACATATGGATCTACAGAGATAAGATGATCATTGGGAGAGAAGACGAAGGAACACTAGATTACAACAGAATATCAAATATTGGGACCACATAAAGACTCCATCTGGTTCATGACCCTTTGGAGGATGGATATGAAGAACAAATAATATCTCTCATGAAGATGAAGCATTTCATATCTATTGTTGAAGACAAAGGAGCAGTAAGAATGGATCGACATTTCCATGTCATCAAGCAGTCCTTGTCAGCAGTGTCATGCCATGTCATGTCATGAGTCATCATATGCCACATCATTCGTGTGGATTATGTAATTTCTTATTTGATAATTTTGTTGTAAAGTGGAATTCCAAAGGACACATTTAGAATATGAAGAGTCATGTAAAGTCAAAAAGTCATAGGAAGTCAAACAATCATGGGGGTAGTCAAAGAGTCACAAGGAAGGTGAAGCATCACCTCCTGGTTATATATGCACTCTCATTATATGAGTAAAGGACTTTTCACCTTGGCTCCGCATGTAAGGAATTAGAGAGGAAAGAAAATTCTTTTGTGGTGAAAGGAGTAGCTCTAATGCTCCAATATTGGGGCTAGTGGTGTTCAATGTATACATGTGTCTTGTGAATTTTACTTAATACTTGAAGCCTTGTGGTCAACGTGTTTTCATGCATGGATTATGAATATTTGTAAGACTATCTTGTCAATGTTTATGATTCATGTTTGCTTTCACCTGTACTAAAGTAGTTGAACTATTTCAGTTATTTTAGTGCTTATCTAATTAATAATGTGTTGTAATGATGGCTATAATTGTCGCATCCTTATGGACTATTCCATTGGATGTTAGACAGATATTCCTTGTTTATAATGGTTGTAATGACCATCCATATTTGTGGACTACTCCACTTGATGTCAGATGGATATATTTTGTGTGTGTGTGTGTGTGTGTGTGCCTACTAGGGTGGTACTATTACCTCTCTCCTTGAGGCTCATTTCTGGTTTGTGTTATATTCTTTCCACAACTACCCCACATGCAAGGAGGTTGCAATGGGGGCGAGAGATTATATTGTATGTTGCATCGGGCATTGTCAGGGGGTCACAAGGGGGGCAGCTACCCCCTTTGTCATGGGTTATGCAGGGGGGTGGTAGTCCCTGCACGGGGTCTAAGGTAATGCCCTGGGAAGAAAATTTGGACCCTATATTATGTGGGAGGACCTACCTATGGTTTTGTGCATGGATTTTGCACATGATTTTGGGCATGATGGTATTCTGCCCATGGTATTTTGTAGATCTGGTCAAGGGAACTATGGTTATGTTATAATCTAGGGTTAATGGATTGGGTTTTATGGATGCTTCGGATTAAAAATCAATCTAGTAGTCCCAGTTTTAGGATCCAGGGGAAAATCTTTGTGTATATTTGTTTTATATTTTATGCTCTCACCATTGTTTATATTCTACTTTTAGAATTTGTATGTAAGTAATTTCTATACAGGGTTAAAACCTACATTTGGTATCAGAGATTTTTGGCTTCAAGGGGACATCTTTGCTGCTGAGGAGTTTTTCTCTCAAGCCAATCGTAGACCCTATTCATTGGGAGATCTGCAGGATCGATTCTTGTGGTGAAAGAAGATGGCGAGCAGTGGAAAGATAGAGATCAATAAATTTAATGGTCAGAGGTTTGAGTTGTGGAAAGTCAAGATGGAGGATCTTCTGGTGGATAAAGATCATTGGATCACGGTAGATCTGGGTACTAAACCAATAACAATGTTAGTTAAAGACTGGGCGAAGTTGGATTAGAACACAAAGAGCGCAATACGATTGTGTGTCTCATATTCAGTATTGTTGAATGTATCAGGGGAAGCTTCGGCAAAGGCTTTGTGGGACAAGTTAGCAACTTTATACCAATCTAAGTCTCTAGTGAATAAATTGTCTCTACATAAAAATTGTATAACCTAAGGATGAAAGATCGAGAGTCAATGACAGAGCATCTGAACACATTTAATACTGTGGTAAGCCAGTTATTATCTATTGATATTAAAATTTCATATGAAGATAAGTGCATTAGTTTTTTGTGTTCTCTACTAGATTTGTGGGATATTCTGGTTGTTGCAATGGGTAGCAATGCAACTGCCTTACAGTTTGTTGAAATAGTCTCATCCTTTCTATCGGAGGAGATGAGACAGAAAAACATGGAGGGCCAAAATCGTGATGCCTTGTCTGTATGAGGACGGTCCCAAAGTAGAAACAAAAATAAGTCCTTGAGTGGGAGATCTCAATCTAGAGGGTGATCTAAATCTCCTAGAAAACCTGTAAAGGTGTGATGGAAATGCAGAAAGGAATGGCACTTCAAAAGGGACTCTAAATCTAAAACTCTTGAGAAAGGAAAGGGATTTGATGATGCTTCTTCTACAGAGGCAAAAACCACCTTAGGTGAAGGTGGGGATCTTTACTTGGCTTCTTCTCCAAGTACACATGTATATCATGAGGCATGGTTGATTGACTCAGGTGCATCATTTCACTTCACTCCCCATAGAGAGTGATTTTGTGAGTATGAGAAATATGATGGTGGTGATGTCTTCTTAGGGGATGACAAGAAGGCTAGAATCGTTGGTCATGGAAAAGTCAAGTTGAAGTTTCAAGGTGGAAGGATTAGAACACTTCTGAATGTTCTGCATATTCCTGGATTACCCAGAAATTTGATTTATGTAAGAAAGTTGGATGATGCGGGTGTAAAAATAGTGTTTGAGAAAGATGTCTGCAAGATGGTTCGGAGAGCACCAGTATTGATGGAAGAAGTTTGGATTGGAAATATGTACAAGCTTCAAGGTAGTGTTGTCATTGATGGGTGCAATGGTTCTGTGGTTCTTGAAAGTGGAGCAGAAAATCTAGTGGTCTCTGGAGAAAAGACCATGCTATGGCATCAAAGGCTTGGACATATTGGAGAGAAGGGCCTTCGAATACTTCATGATAATGTTATGATAGAAGGTATGTCTAATTTCTCTCTGGATTTTAATTTCTATGAAAATTGTGTATATGGGAATCTGAATCGAGTGAGTTTCCCCTCTAGTGGTAAGAGGGAAAAACATATATTAGAGATTGTGCACAGTGATGTGTTTAGACTTGTGTCAGGAACATCACTAGGAAAGTCTATGTACTATGTATCATTTATACATGACTTCTTAAGGAATACATGGATATATTTGCTCAAGAATAAATTTGAAGTATTTGACAAGTTTAAAGAATTTAAGGCTCTGGTCGAAAACCAGACAAAGAAGAAGATAAAGGTGTTAAGGATAGATAATGGTGGAGATTTTTTCAAGAAGGAATTTGAAGAGTTTTGTAAGAAGTGTGGTATAGTACAACAAAAGACTACTCCATACACTCTTGAGAAAAATGAAGTTGTAGAAAGAATGAACAAGACATTGATGGAAAGGGCAAGAAGAATGCTCAGTGGTGTCGGGTTAGGATAGGAATTATGGGCAAAAGTAGTGGAGACTGCATGTCACCTGGTCAACAAATCACCTTCATTAGCATTGGAGGATAAGAATCCATAAGACATATGGATGGGTAAGAAACCATCTCTTTCACATTTGAGGGTATTTGGATGTGATGCATATGTACATGTTCCAAAGAAGAAAAGAACAAAGTTGGATAGTAAATCTGAAAAGTGCATCTTTATTGGGTATAAGGATGTTTTAAAAGGATATAAGTTTTGGAACCTAGAAATAAGGAAGGTTGTGTGCAACTGAGATGTGGTGTTTAGAGAGGTAAAATATGTTATTAAACATGAATTCCTAACAAAGGAACCTGAGAAGATAGAGTTTGAGCTAAAGGAGGAAGAATCAGACTCTATAGCAAAAGAGGAACCAGAAGATGAAGAGCCACAAACTCTGGTTGTGAGAAGATCAGTTTGAGATAGAAGGCCACGAGAAAGGTATAGTCCATCTACTTTATGTTCAAATTTTTCTTTATCTATTATTGATGATGTTCCCAGAACTATGAGGGAAGCATTAGATTCATAGGATGGAAAACTCTAGAAAGAGGCCACGATTGATGAAATGGTATTTTTGCACAAAAATGAGGCTTGAGATCTAGTGGAGTTGTCGGCTATAAGGAAATCCATTGGCAGCAAATGGGTGTTTAAGAAGAAGATGAATGCAGAAGGAAAGGTGGAGAAATACAAATCTCGGTTAGCAGCAAAAGGTTATTCCCGGGTGCTGGGAATTGATTTTGGTGATATTTTTTCTCCTATTACCAAGGTAGTTTCTATTAGATTAATTTTATATGTTGTTGTTGCTTTTGATTTCAAGGTAGAACAAATGGATGTGAAGACATTATTTCTTCATGGGGATCTGGAAGAAGATATCTACATGAAGCAACCTGAAGGCTTTGCGATGTAGGGTAAGAAATAAATGGTATGCATGTTAAAAAAGTCTTTGTATGGGTTAAAACATTCACCAAGTATGTGGTATCAAAAATTTGATACATTTATACAGGGACTTGGCTTAACCAGAAGCAAAGCATATCACTGTGTTTATTTTAAATTAATTGGTGACCATGTTATCTATCTGGTCTTGTATGTGGATGATATGTTGTTGGTTGGAAATGACAAAGAAATTAACCAGGATTTGAAGACCCAATTGTCCTATGAACTCAACATGAAATATTTTGGTGCTACAAACTATATTTTGGGCATGGAAATTAAATGAGATTGGGTAAAGAGGAAGCTTTGGTTACACCTAAAGAAGTATGTTGAGAAAATATTGTTGAGGTTTAATATGTAGGATAGTAAACCAATGAAGGTTCCTATTCCAGTAGGTGTAAAGTTCTATGTTGAACAGTGTCCCAAGACATAAGAAAAGGAAGAGGACATGTCCCATGTTCCATATGCAAGTGTAGTCAATAGCCTGATGTATGCAATGGTTTGTATTAGACCATACATTGCACATATAGTGGGATTATTGAGCAGGTTTATGTCAAAACTAGGGAAGGAGCATTGGATAGCAGTGAAGTTGTTTTTTAGGTATTTGCTTGGCACAAGTGATTATGGTTTATGCTACCAAGGAAGACCAAGATTGGACAAAGTTTTGGACATCTGTCGCTTTGTTGTTGCAGGCTAGGTTGGAGATATGGATCAAAGAAGATATACAAGTAGGCACGTGTTTAACCTATTTAGAAGTGCAATCAGTTGGATGAGTAAGATACGGTCTGTAGTGGCACTTTCACCTACAGAGGTAGAATACACAGTGGCCACTCATGCAAGAAAGGAAGAAGTTTGGTTGAAGAGATTGTGTTCAAGTATGGGGTTAGTACAACGATCTATAAAGATAGGTTGTGACAGCCAAAGGGTGATTTTCTTAGAAAAAATGTTTATCATTCAAAGACAAATCACATTGATGTTCAGTATCACTTTGTGAGGGATATGGTTGAGGAAAAAAAGGTGTTGTTGGTAAAGGTGGACACTTTGAAGAATATTGCAGATGAATTGAAAAATTTTGTGAGCACTGAGAAGTTCCCTTGGTGTAGATAAACAATGGGCATTGTAGGGGTGGATCAATGACTAAGCTCTCATGTGACCCCCTATGGAAATAAAAAAACAAGAGGCATAATGTTTGGGTTTTGTTATATTATTTCCATGATTATCCCACGTGCAGGGGGGTCATAGGTGGGGCAGTTTCCTTCCCTGTCATGGGGTATGCATGGGGCGTAGACCCCTTGCATGGGGTCTGTGGCAGTGCCCCTGTGAAAACATTTTGGACCCTACATTAGGTGGTTCGACCTATGTATGGTTTTGTGCATGGATTCACACATGGTTTTGGGCATGATGATTTTCTTTCCATGGTATTTCGTAGATCCGGTCAGGGGAACTACAGTAATATTCTAATACAGGGTTAATGGATTAGGGTTTATGGATGCTTTGGCATGTATATATATGTATTGTAACATTGAAAGGAACATAATGAAAAATCAATTTGGTAGTCCTAGTTTTGGGATCCAGGGGAAAATATTTGTGTATATTTGTTTTATGTTTTATGCTCTCTCCATTGTTTATTTTCTGTTTTTAGAATTTGTATGTAGGTAATTTATGTATAGGGCTAAAACCTACACTCACTTTATTTTCCATCTGCAGTAGAAGAATCTTAACATGCATACAACCAGACACTCACCAGACATACTCGCTTATTTGAGATTACCTGTGCATAACTCTCTTGTGTTGAACTTTGTAACCAATGAAAACCTATAAGAATATGGAATTCGGATCGATATCTTGGATGGGGCTCCTATTCCAAATAGTGTGAGGTCTAATTGGGACTTCACATTAGGGAGACCCCCTTGGTTGATAGATTTCCAGTACCATCAATAGATGTAAAACAAGAAAAACCTAATTGTATCTTAAGATATACCCCCTCTCATATAGCCACTCATCCATGAGAGTATTCATGTGCATCGCATCTACCAAAGTAAAAAGAACCCTCAGTAAACATCTCCACCCTGATGAAGCGATAAAATTCCCATCAATAAAGGAGGATCATATCATCATTATTACTTGATAAATCAATAAATCTTGCTAAACAAACCATATAAAATAAATGACGAAAAAGGCATGATTGAGGGCTTGGAAAAACAAAGGCAATAGAAGGTAACTCAAGCAGCTAAGTGCTCCCTCTACAAAGGCACTCATGGAAAATAGTTTCCATAACCCAGTATAAAACTATGGCACCTTTCATGAAGTAAACCTCAACCCATAACACATATCGTTTGAGAGGGCCTGCTTAGAAATTATTCCTCCTCTTAGGGTTGGACAAACCTAATAAGGTCATACAATAACCCTCCCATACCTAAATGAGGTAACGTGTGCACAAACGTAAGCTAGTAGAACATTTGAATATGATACTTATGTGAAGTACTTTAATGGACTTAACATTTAATATGGTCCACCATGATACTTTTATGGTCCCTATACCCATGACGTTGATAATACTTGATTCCTTGTTATGAAACCAGCTCAAGAAAAGATAGAAAAGATATATCAACGCCTTAGAATTCAGCCTCTTCGAGGGGGCAACCTCCTTTACATTACATAAATGAACAATTCTTGGATGATTGAAATGATAAAACCTCCTTTCTATGTATAGGAGTCTAAGGAGTCACAATATAACCCAGCCGACCTAACAATAATAATATAAAGCCAAAAAAATAACAATAGAGGGATTCTATGGGGCACAATAATAACAATATGGGGACAATAGGGGCACAACAATATGAATAAGGGGTACAACTACAATAGTAATGGGGTAATCACTAGTATTATAGGGACCCAACATGCCCCTCTCCTTCAAAAAACATGTTGTCCTCAATGCTTGAGTAGTTCTGGATGCTTCTGTATAAAATTCTCATCCTCCCATGTGGAATCTTCAGCAGATAAGTTCTTCCACTTGATAAGATACTCTAAAATTGAT
>APFE031072468.1:24467-45902 GCA_000404065.3 Pinus taeda
GAGTTCTAAATGTTGTTTTTGGAATGTCTTCAGTCTTCATTCTGATTTGATGATATCCTGAATGAAGATCCAACTTGGTGAAGTAAATTGATCCATGCAATTCATCCAGTAATTCATTGATGACAGGAATGGGAAACCTATCTTTAATAGTGAGCTTGTTGAGCTCCCTATAATCCGGACACATGCGCCCTGATCCATCCTTCTTGTGAACCAATACTACTGGAGCAGAGAAAGAACTTTGTCTCGGTTGAATTATACCAGCCTCTAGCATTTATGCAACCATATGTTCAATTTCACTCTTTTGGGCATAGAGATATATGTACGGCCTGATGTTTGGAGGAACACTTCCTGGAATCAGATGAATAGCATGATCATGATCACGAATAGGTGGGAGACCTTTGGGAGTCTCAAATACCTTGGAATGATTGTCAAGTAGAGCGAACTTGTACGACGTGCCAAGTGTCCTTGTATTGGCCTCTGGCCCTGAAAAGTATATACAAGAAACTACAGTCCATCCTCTTTCTGTACCTTCTTACGAAATTTCAATCTGATGCTCAGAGAGAAATTTATGACGATTTTTCCCAAGTCACTTGTTTTGAATGTAATTCAGGATTCTGCAAAAGGACCAACTTCCTCAGTTCATATCTATGAAAATATAGAGCGAAAAGCTCTGAAATTTGGACCTGAAATTTAGTGCGATGTCTTCTCAAATGGGTTTTATTTTAGCTTCTGAAACAATGCAAAAAAAAAGTTATAGCAAAAATACCACGATGACTTGTTTGAAGCAGTGAAACCCTAGAATCCAAAGCTCTGATACCAAATGTTATGAAACGAGCTCAAGAAAAGATAGAAAAGATAGATCAACGCCTTAGAATTTAGCCTCTTCGAGGGGGAAACCTCCTTTACATTACATAAATGAACAATTCTTGGACGATTGAAATGATAAAACCTCCTTTCTATATATAGGAGTCTAAGGAGTCACAATATAACCCAGTCGACCTAACAATAATAATATAAAGCCACAAAAATAACAATAGAGGGATTCTATGCGGCACAGTAATAACAATATGGGGACAATAGGGGCACAACAATATTATTAAGGGGTACAACTACAATAGTAATGGGGTAATCACTAGTATTATAGGGACCCAACATTCCTTGAGTATGTGTTAGGTGATTTTTGTAAGTGCGTCCTTGATCCCTTAAGGGATAAGTGATGCTTCTATAGCACTTTGTAGAGCATTTCTAGCCACATTCCATGATGGCTCATGACATTGGATATAAAAAATTAGAGCCCCTATAAGGATTTTTAGCATTTATGAGGACTTGGAACTAATGATGTGACCCTCCCCCAACATGTTGATATTTGATGCTTGGAGGTTTACTTGGAGAAACAATGCACCCTTAGGATGACAAGATGTACCTAGGTTGTAATTGTACCTCATTGATGGATGTTTCACTTATATTGATGGTGATTGATGGTGTTGATCATTTGGGACCCTTTTGGAGGGGGAGATGCACCTTATACCTTAATTATGTCACGATTTAGCTTGACAATGTCATCCCAGTACCTCATTTAATGATGAGGTAAGACTTGTTGAGGGTGATGTGGACTTGTGAAGGTTATTTAGTGATGTGCCACCTCATTTTGATGGAGAATCATGACTTATGGGATAAGATACATAACTTGAGTTATTCATTGCACCTTTTCATGGAAAGACATGTCTTTGGAGGATGAATTCCCCCTTGGAGGGCTCAATATTCACACATCTGGGTTTAGTGAGGTTGCATGTTTTTTCATTAATTTGGATTTCTTTAGAAGTTGGCTTGTGATCTATCTGCCTTGTATCATGGACTAAATATTTTTTAGCGTTTTTTAGTCTAATTTGAGGAAAATTGACTTGGTCACCCTCATATAAATAAGGGGAGTTTATTTCGTCTTTGATCATTATCATAGTTGCATTATTACATATTTTGATATTTTTATCTAGTGCACAATGGAGGCCTTGTTGAGCCATTTTCTTGGGTGGATGATGTGTGTGGTGTAATCTCTTTTCATGGACACTTATGGTGGAGCTTGGATGTTACATGGTGAAGTAAGTTATTTTATTTGCTCTATCTTGGTTTTATGTTCCATAAGACATATTTTCTTGTGCTAAGTTAGTTTATTTAGTATTTGTTTGATTATCCCTTGTTGAGATAAACCATTCATCCAAGTATTTGAGAAATACAAATAGGTTTTAATTTCCCTTAGTCATCTGAAAATTTGAAAACTTAAATTTCAAACCCTAAGTTTTATTTTACTTTGTTTTGTTTGTATTTATAATCACTCTAAGATAGTTTGCATTCTAGGCTCCATTCATCCTAGATTGAGGATATTCTAGTGTTTCTCATTGTGGTGGTCCTCTAAAAACCCAAACTCTTTTTCCTTTTTATTTTATAGTAAATTAGGGTTAAATTATAGAAAAATCTTATGTTTTATATCATTCAATGGTGAGTTGATGTATGTCATGTGGTTAGGTATTGCTTAAAAGTGTATTATAGAGGTGAATTCAAACGTTTTCATGCATTTTACGACACTTTTCATGGGTTGATGTCATACTTTATTTATTGTTATATCCTTTATTAACAATCAAAATTTGTTGTAATTTTGTCCTTTATTTACTCTTAAATTTATCCTTTATTCTATATAACTTTCACACAATTTTAATGGTTAAAATTGGTGTTGTTATAAACTATTTTTAGCTACAAATTGTAGGCCTAAAACACTACTTTATAAGAACCTATAGTTCTTCTTGATTTGTTGTGTTTGACTAACCTATGTGAGACTCCTTATTCTAACCGTAGCCTTTAGATTGCCCCATATGTCCTTTGAACCCAAATCTTGAACTTTACTCATTTATCCACTGCAAACCCTAGTTTGTCATACCTTTATCAAGTGGATTTTTCTTGTATGATCCTTAAGAGGATTTTGGCTTAAGATCTTTAGGTTATTTGGTACCAAAGCCCTACCAAGAAAGTTTCACAAGTTTTGGATTGTGTCCTTCACTCAATAAAGGAGAATAGATGTTGAGGTGACATTGTTAACACTATTATGTTGCACATTGTCTAGGTCACCTAGTGAGGCTTTGAACTGGCTATTAGTTTTTTCTATGATGGGCATCATGAAGGTGAATGAAATTGATACTATTATGCTATATGGGGGAAATAAGAAATGATACCAAAACCATAAACAGTGTTACTAGCAAATTGAAGAAGGATAAGATCACATCAACTCGAAACTTTAAAACAATGTTTGGTTGACTCTAGTTGAGTTCAATTAAATTTGGTAACTTTTTTATACCTTTCTTTAATACATTTATTTACATATGTTGATGTTATGTGTGTGTATTTTCAATATTCATATCAAATTATGCAATATTTTATTCTATGTATTTTTATGTACTTAGTACCATTTTGTTGTAACATATCTACATATCTTACGTCTTCTATTGAATAGGGTGTTGGATTTTAAACACAAGCATATGATCTAAGTGTGAAACAATAATAGACTAGCTACAACAAAACAAGAGAGAAAACATAACAAAACTACTGAGAAAATTGACCAAGTAACAAAACAAACAATGTGAATTGTCCATGAAACTCTAATTTGATATTATTGTTAAAAAATATTACAAAAAATAGACTCCCCAAGAGGCAAAATCAATTCAAACTAGGTTGGACTTCCCTTATGCATGCTCTTAGTTAAATAGTTAGCATTCTTGGAGTAACTAATAAATCAAAAATGGAGCGGGAGACTCTAAATTAGAAAAATATCTAATGATAGGTTTAACTAAAAATAAGTGGAGTTGAAAATTAGTTAGAACTAATGTAATAACCCTCACATGCAATAATTACCCACGAAAACTCCTAAAAAAAAAGACTGAAAGTCAACAGATAAGGTAGGTAGTTGAATGGATAAAGTCGCTAAGTGGGCTATCTCAAAAAATAAGAGAGAAAAAATTTATCAGACCTTAGGAATAATGGAATATTGTCCAATAAGGGAGTCTAAATAGCATTTCCATAGCCCAGTCAGTGCCCATTCATGCCACCTATCATCCTAGGTATTACCCAAAACTAAAAATAGACTTACTGAAAATAGAAAATATTAAAAATAAGTGATTATGCCAAATGGTAGTGAATGTCTAGTAATAAATGAAAAGAGGTTGTATGTGTCCCTAATGATGTATGGAAGGGGGTAAAATGATGGCCTAAATGAGATCTGATGAACTCATAAGTGCAATGATTATGCCAAATGGTAGGGAATATCTAGTAATGAATGAAAATAGGTCATATATGTCCCTAATGATGTATGGAAGGGGGTACAATGATGGCCTAAATTAGGTCTCGATGAACTCATAAGTGCAATGTACCCCAACAAATGGAATATTTAAGGATTACGCTAGACATAGAGGAAGAGAACAAGAATATTATAAAAGAAAAGGTAAAGATACAGTGAACAATGAGCATAATAACAAAAATATACAAGTCAGCTATTATTACATACTTTATAATTATTTTTTTATGTAAGCTAGTGAAATTATATATTACACTGAAGAAAATTATTGTACATAAGGTTGATCTACTAGTCTACCACTAGGGAAGTGAGACCAATAGCAAAACAATAATTATTTTGTTCATCTTGTTTGTGGTAAATAGTGTTTCCAAATGGCCATATAAAAATAAACTCTCCATATATCTAGAATTATCCATATAGTTGAAGATAAACTTATAGGAAGTAATAAAGCTTCTACTCATGATGAAAAAAAACAAAAGAAAAAAACATTTCCATGCTAAAGATCATTATGATAGGTATGTTGATAGGAACATCATTAAAAATTGTAAAATTCTAGTTGGCTTGGAAATTAGACACAAATATCTTTCCAATGATCTATCATGAGCTCAATTTTGGGTTGAGGAAGGCATTCAAAAGTTGACCGCAACAGCACTCTGCCTTGAGGCAGCCTCATTTGGCACAGTTCGACCAGTCTTGAGAGATTTGATTTTTGATAGGTCAAACGAACTCCAAATCAAAAAATTATGGTGGGGTTGGAAAGTAGACAGGACAGACTTTCCAACGAGCTATTCTATGCTCAATTTGGACACTAGGAAGGCCTCCAAAAGTCACCTAGAAAAGAGCGCGACGCACAGGAGGAGGAGCGCGACGGTTTTGTAAATATTTTCACTCCATATGGTTAGTTATACAAGTGGCAAAGGAAGGCAAAGGGTCACCCAAGCCATTTGTCATGTTTGTGGTGCTACACCTATAGCTTATGTTTGGCTCTCCACCTTCATTTTGTGACCCTTGGGCGTTCTATCTCTTCATGGCACATTCTATATATTGTATGCAAGGAAAAGTCAAATTTAGACTATCTTTCTACACTTCTCAACACTCCCTCTTAGCAAGAAAGGGATTTTCAAGCACCCGTATCCTACACTTATGGAATTCAAACTTCCCTCTTCATAAATACTTTATCAAGATGTCGGCATCTTGTTCCTCTGTCGGAATGTATTGTAGCAACATTATCTGCCACTGCAAATAGTCCCATAAATGGTGATAGTATATATATTATCTATATATATATTTATATATATTATTAATATATAGTTATATATATATATATATTATATATATATTATATTATATATATATCATATATTATGTATGTATGTATGTATGCTTGGATCGATCATGAAATATCGAATACTCATAGAACTCAATGCAATTGTGATTATCACAATAGATGAAATTTGGATCCATCTCTCAAACAAACAGTACCACAAGTATCTTTCTCATCCAAATCGTCTCACATGTTGCTTGACTTGTAGCCATGTATTTTTATTCTATCGATCTAAGCACCACAAACCTTTGATTCCTACTATACCAGGAAACTGATCCAGATCCAACACTGAAAATTTGACCTAATGTACTCTTTTGGTCATATGGACTCCATGCCCAATCTTCATCTATGAAGCCACACAGTTTCACTCCCTTTATCTATTTGTACCATAATCTGTATTGGGTAGTTCATTTGAGGTATTGTAAAACATGCTTCGTTGTCTTCCAATACAATTTGGTCGGCCTAAACATAGCTTAGCTGATTTGTTGACTACATAGCACTTATATAATCATGTGTTCACAAGATACATTAGTCAACCCACTAGCTACCTGTAAATGGTAGCATCAACCTCTTCACCTGAATTATCTTCCTTCTTCCTCTAGTTGGTCGCTAGATGTGTCTCCATAAGATTAAAAATCTCCATGTGAAATATTTGCAGTATCTCAGTGGCATACTTGCCTTGAGACACAAACAATTCCCCATCACCTTTCCATACTTCAAACCTAAGGAAGTAGTGCATGAAACCCATGCCATTCATCTCAAATTCCCTTGCAAGGTCCTCCTTGTAGGATTTGATCACCTACTCATCACATGTCAATATTAAATCATCAATATATAAAACAATGATAAGCAATTTACCTTCTACCAAAATATGATAGCAGTTTGCATTTGCTTCACTTTTGGTGAAGCCCAATCTAGTGAGATAATTGTTGGTCGTAGTGTACCAAGCTCGAGGTGCATGTTTGAGACCATATAATGCTCGCCTGAGTCTGCACACATGAGACTCCTGGTCAAATGTCTCAAAACCTTATGTTTTCTCGATGTACACCTCCTCCTTAATAACATCATTGAGAAATGTTGTTTTTATATCCATCTGGTGGATCTTCCGTCCCATCTACATAGCCAGTGCAAGAATTGATCAAGGATAAATACCTTGCTATGGGAGAAAAGGTTTCCTCATGGTCAATTCCCTCAACTTGAGAGAATGCTTTGGCTACAAATTTGGCCTTATAATTCTCTATGCTTTCATATGTTGCATGCTTAACCTTGAAGATCCATCTCGAACCCACAAGTGATTTATCTGTCGATATTGGGACCACTTCCCAAATATTGTTATCTACAATGGATTCATATTCTTCCACCATTGCATCAACCCAAACTAGTTACTAAATTGCTTCCTCAAAATAGGATGGCTCAATCTCTACAATCTCAGTCATTAGAGCCATGTATCCATTGTACCTCTCAGGGGACCTCCTTTTCCTGCACAAATTTGAAGGAGATCCCACATTTTCCCTCACATCGTGTGCCAATATATCAGCTTCCCTAGTTCTTTTTCTGCCTTCTCTAGATGGTTTTGCTTAAGTGGATGTCTCCACTCTCTGATCCTCTATTGTGGCTACTCCACAACTTCATGGGGCTCCTCCTTTGGAGCTAAAACCTCCTCTTCTAGTGGGATCTTAAGCCCCCTCTCAAGAGAGCATTGCATCACTTTCTCCTCATCAAACTTTACATCCCTTCACACAACTATCATTCTAAGGGAAGGTAGGTACACATGGTAATTTTGTAGATTTTCAGTGTAACCCGTAAAAACTCCCAACTTTGTTGTGAGTTATAGTTTCTTCCTTGAATATTTGGAGACATAGAAGTAAACAGAGGCTCCAAAAATTCTAAAGTGAGACACATCCAGTTTTCTCCCCAAGAAATCCTCCTCTACTGTAATCATACCAAGAATCTAATGAGAACTCTGGTTCTATAAGTAGATTGTTGTGATACATGCCTCCACACATAAATGCAATGGCAAGCCTTTGTCATGTAGCATAGCTCTCGTAGTCCCCACAATTCTCTAGTTCTTCCTCTAAGCTACCCCATTTCGTTGTTGCATGTGGGGTGTTTTTAGCTCCCTTTGAATGCCTTCTTTTGCATAGGAATCCTTGAAGTCATTCGAAACATACTTACATCCGTTGTCGCTCCTGAGAGGCTTCACCTTCTTGTCAGTCTCTTTATCAACTAGTGCTTTGAATTCTACAAACTTTGAGAATGTCTCATCCTTATTCTACATGAAAAAGATCCAACACTTCCTTGAGAAATTATCAATAAATATATCATAGTACTTGTGCCTAGAAATGTTCTTTACTGCATCACGATAGCTTTTAGTGGAGGTTGACGGCTTCTATGATTGAGATGTTTCTTTAGAGTATCCAAGACATGTCTTTATAAGAGGAGAGTGCTGCACTTTGATAATTTCATTTAAGGTATCTGATCCTTTAGCAAATCTAAGATTGAGAGCTTTTGTTTTCTCAAGATCCGTTCTTAGGCCCACAATTTCACATTCTAGCTTTTCATTATGTTTTTCTCTTTCAGCAAGTTGGAATGTCAAGGTATCTATAATCATACTCTTTTCTTCTAAACATATTTTGAGTTTAGATATTTCTTCATAAAGGTCATCTTCATCTAAAGCATCTAAAAAATCACCATCTTCATAAGCCATCAGAAGTCTATATTCATTGTTATTTTCATCTTCATCACTAGTTGATAAACCATCGCTATCTTCATGAGTATAGTAGCTCTTTTTACTTACATTTTTTTTTCTGTTCCATTTTGTAGATTCCTTACCTTTATCAACCTTATCTTTATGAGGACATTTGGCAGCATAATGACCTACTCTTCCACAAGCAAAACATTTGAAAGGTAGTTTACCTCTGAATCTTCTGGAACCCTGTTGAAGATTCTTGACAAAGTTTGCTTCTTCTTCTCCTTCTGAAATATGTCATGATTGATTAAGTTCTTCTTTTCCTGAAGCTTTAAATGTGGCTTCTCTCATATATGACGGACCTCCTTTTCTCATCTCGAAAGCAATTAAGATCTTGTGCAGTTGTGTCATAGTAATAGTCTAAAGATCCTGCTTTTCTTCTATGGAAGATAATTTTGATTCAAACTTATTATACAATGATCTTAAAACCTTTTCAACTAAAGTAACTTCTTTTATCTCTTCACCCAAATTCTTCATGAAATTAACAATCTCATCTATACATAAGAAGTAACTATCTATACTTTCATCATTGTGCATTTTGAGAGTTTCATATTGAATTCTGAGAGTTTGTAGTTTTGCACATTTTACTTCAGTGTATCCTTCATAGCTTAGAACGATTTTGTCCCATATTTCTTTGGCGAATTTGAGCTGCATAACTTTGACAAACTATGATTGTGATAGACTTCCCAATAAAGTATTGACAGCCTTGGCATTGGTTTCATATTTTTTTTACTTGCCGCATCTGTAGGAATTTCCGATGGAAATGTATATCCTCCTTCCATGATTTCTCATAAATCTCTTCCAAGTTTGCCGCATCTGTAGGAATTTCCGATGGAAATGTATATCCTCCTTCCATGATTTCTCATAAATCTCTTCCAAGATATTGAAGATAGGTTGTGGTTCTTACCTTCCAAGAAATGAAGTTGCTTCCATCAAATATTGGAGGTATGATGGATCCCTCTCTTTCTTGATTACTCATGATGATGGATCTTCCTTCAAGCAATCAAGCTTCTTCTGAAGGACCTGCTCTGATACCAATTGTTGGAAATAATACTGAGAGGGGGGGTGAATCAGTATTAGCAAGTCAATAATTTTTCATTTCCAAAATTAGATTTATATATGCTACTTCAGTTAGTGGAACTCGCGTGTATACGCAACTGTGGTTAAGGTAACTAGCATATATACTGTAAACTTAAGATTCAGTTAATTCATCAAAAGTTGATCTTTAACCAGTGCATCAAAACCATATAAACAATAACCAGGTGCAGTAAAACAGAACAGACAATCAAACACATGAACACAAGATATAAGGTGGAAACCCAGTGTGGGTGAAAACCACCTACTGTAATCATCTCTATCTTCTTTTTAGTAATAAGAAACTTCCTTTACATTTTTTTGTATCGGTTCAGACTTATACCAGTACGCATGCTTCTACCTGCAGAAGGCTACAACCTTCTCTCATTCCAGCTTCTCTTGGAAGGGAGCTACAACCCTTAGCTCTTGTACTAGCTAATATGTGTACTAGTACGTAGGTGCCAGCCTACAAAAGGCTACAACCTTCTATTTTCTTCCAAGTTTCATAAATTCACAGATTGGATCCATCAATAACATCATTGAATCATCAAATATATCTGCATCAACCAATCTCCTTTTCACAACTGAACCAATCAACCACTTTGACATCCCTTCAATCAGATCTTCCAAAATATTGTACCCAGAACACAATAACCAGAACCCAAGCTAGAACCCAGAACACTGCAACAGCAAACATAAGTAGCTAAAACATATTTTACAATTTATATGCTACTTCCCTATGTCGAACCTGCGTGCATACGCACCTTTCCCAAGACGAACCTACATATAGATCTGCAAATCAAACTTAAGATGTATACGTTGTTTTGATATGCAGAACCAGTGTGTATACGCACCTTTTCTAAAGTGAACCTGTGTACATATCTGTAAATCGTTATCACAAAATCTGACCCCAATAGGTTGTTGATCATGTAGACTTTGAGTAACTCTTTCAAACCAATCTTTTGGCTAAGGCTTCGCCTCCTCAACCTGAGAGGGCTCTCTCAATAGGTTTAAGATTTTTTATTAATGATTAGATGGCTAACTCTAGTAGTAAAATTGAACAAAATATATAACTTGGTTGAATCAAGGATTAGCAAACATTCATTGGGTTATGGATTCAAGGTCTTCTTCAACAAAACATCACGATCAGCAAAACATGGAAGTCAAGATACTTGGAGTTTAGGTTTACAAGTAAAATAGTAACACGGTAAATCAACACAGTTTACAAGCATGTGAAGGAAGTTAGAGAATTTTCCAATGAATTATAAGTATCACAAGCTCCTACCACTGCAAATAAGTAATTGAACAAGGCCATAAGAACATCAAACACATAAACTCCTTATGAATCTTGAGTAGTCAAATTGATCTCTGTATTAGGTATGAAAGCCACAGTTTCTTACAATAACACAGCTTTCTTTTGCTAATAAAATTACCAACCCTGAGGAGTTTGATTCTCAAGCTTTATATAGAGTTTTACATCCTTGGATACTATGATACACCTTTAGAGGAATTCTAATTCCTAACTTAGACACCTATCATTCACAAAACAAACTACTTAATTACAATTTGACAACTAACTGTCTTTAGGAGTTCTGATACAAATAGAAGTGAAACTCCTAAAACATGCTTTCAACAACCTTATCTAGGTTTTCAATACATTCTTTAATCAACTACCAGTCCATGTCTTCTAGCTTGATGATGTCCACAATGTTGTTGCAAAACCTACTGAGTCATGACCTAACTGTCCTGAAATCTAGGAAATAGAGTTCCTCCTTTTAAGGTCCTTAACCCTTTATGATTATCTTCAAATAGTTTTGCTAGTGTATAGGTGGCATGCATTAATAATCCATTGAAACATCATTTTCCACCTGTGCAAAAAGGAAACTAGAGCATATGGTGTAGAGGATGAAACATGATTGTGCTACTAGAATACTCTGTTTTCATAGCACAGACTTCATATTACTTATGAAATACTCCTTGAAGCTTTTTTATCTACACCACTGCCAACTAAGACTTCATACATGATCCCATGTCAACCATCAACCTCAAAATTTGGAACTAATCCAACCTTACCTCTGGAAAGCATCCCTGACTAGTGCTAAATGATTATCTTCAGCAGTTTCGTAGAGCGCTACGAAACTGCTGTGTATGTTCTTTTTTCAACACGACCTTCAAAAATCTGTAGTTTGGGAGTTTTTTCAAAATTGTAAGAAGATTGATATGATCAACTAGAAATCAAAATCACTTACCCTTATATATTTTCTTCTCCACAATTGTTCTTCCTTTATATGCCAAAATTCTTTTTGTGTGCCAAAACTGTTTCTATATATCTCCTTCACGGCCTATTTTCAACACCCTGTTTTGTTATTGTTGTAGACCCTTTTCCAGATTTGGTTAGTTGTATCTTCAGATATTCAATTTGCCTCTTCAATCCCCCTATTTTTAGCTCTCAACTGAGCATTAATCTTGCTTACAAATTTGGCTTCTTTGATTGCAGGAACAGTCCAGGTGAAGTATTGAGTTTCACTGCTTACTATTTCTAGTTTGGACACCTTTTCAACTTCCCGGAGAGATTTTATCCTTTTGAAATTTTTCCTTTCATTAGCATGCTCTCCTGCTCTTACTCTTAGTCTAGCAATTTCATTGTTGGCAGCCTTTAACCTTTCTTCCATAACCTCATAACTAGCTTTTCAGTTTGAGTGGCAGGAACTATGTTTTTGTCTCCTTTAGGTCTTAGAGATGGTAAGTCTATCAACTCCTCTTGAACAGAAAAGGCTTCTTCTATTCTCTCCAATTCAACATTGGACTCCTGCGTCTTCTTGGATTGCCTGGTTAAGGGATTTCTAGGTTTAAAAACAAATGTTGTAACATCAACCTCAAATTCTAGTTTCTTTGGGGTTTTCACTTTCTTCAACTTCCTTTGATCAAATTTTGTCACTTCTGCCTGCACCAAAGGTGATTCTGTAATGTCAATGGCCTTTAAGATATCATTTAAATCACCCTTCAAGCTTGAACCTTCTCTTGAGATCACTATTTTTCCTTTCTCCTTTACAATTTGGCTTCTAGTCTATCTCTTTTGAACTAGTTTGCTAGTTGACTGCTCTTTTGTCTTTCCTTTAACCTGAGATATCTTTTCCTTGGTAGATTTAGGAGTTTCAAGAATGACTGTTTGGGTTTTACTTGCTTTTTCTTTCACTTGCTTCCTAGGCTTTAACTTAACATACCTTTTTGCCCTGGACATTACAAACTTGCTAGTTTCTGTTGATGGAGTTCCTTTAACCCTAGGGCTAGTGTCTTCACCTTGTTTTTATGCTCCAAAGTCACATACAAACAAAAACAAAGACCAATATTTGTTGACCCTTTTGAGCTCATGTAGAACTACCAATTTAATTAGACCATGATGAAACAGGGAAGTTTCACATCCTTGGGATTTCAACTGTACTTTATCTGCCATCTTAGATATACTTCAAAATAATAAGTAAGGCAAATCTAGAGAAATCATACCAGTAAAATGTAACAAGAGTTTAAAATGATATGAATAAACCTTTTGATATCTGCCTTCACAGGTGAAATAACATTGAATGTTGAAGATCAAGTTGGTATAGCTGTTCTTGATGTAGTCTTTGTGAACTGCCTTGGTTAGGTCAGTTTTTGAAAACTCTAGCTTTAGGAACACCTTACATGGTTCCATGTCGAATCTGAAGTTTTTGAACCATGTCTCTTGCCCCCTACGAATTTCTGTCACTAGAGCTATGACATCTGGATAAATCTGCAAGTTCAGCATTCTGGCCTTTGTGCTGGAACCAGTGAAATGTAGTGCAAACTCCTTTGTCACATGAGTATGACCTCCTTGCAATTTCTTACAAAACTTCCAGCATCCTTCTTTCTTGAAGGCTTCTACAATTACTTTGTCTCTGATCAAGACCTCAGTGCTTTCAGGCTCTATCCTCAAGCAATGACCAGACCTGTGACATTTCTTTTCCTCTGTCATCTTCCCTTTTGAATTCCTGTAACAAAAATTGGCTTTTCCTGAAATAATATTGATCAACCTCGCTTGCTAATGATGGTCAACCTCACCTGAATTATGGATGAGGAAAACCTTGGTGGAAGATTACCAAAGCTTACTATTCGAAAGCAATTCTGTTTGAGGATTTGCATGCGAACTAAAACGATGAGACCAGCCAACCCTTTCGAATTTGAAAATATCTAGCATAATGAACCCTAAATTCAAAATGATGAGTTTGGATGGCAACATGCATTAGGACTGACTCCTAGCTGACACATAATAATGAAAATTATAATGGAATATTATCAGATTAATGTTTGACAAGACTATTCTCCAAATCCACGCTTTCGTAGCACGCAGGGAAAAGGCTACGAAAAGAGTAGCGTTTTCGTAGCGCAAAACAGACATTTTTCACTGTCTGTGCTACGAAAACGTGGTTTCAGGGCTAATTCTAAACATTTTCAAAAATGGTTTAAGCTATGGGTTTCTAAAAAGAATATAAGACTCATGAAACATGGGATAAGGTTGTTGGACTTTATTTGGACATAAAAATTGAAACCTTTGAGATTCCTAACCTATTACCTACCCATTAAAACATAGGGTGGCTTGACACTTATCTAAGACCATGACAAAGAAAAATGTAAACCCTTGTTTTGGTGATAACATAAATGATGATTTATACATTACAACAATTCTAGACTTCAGTTATACCTAGATCATCATATTTACAGACTACAACATGCACTAGTTATTATATAAATGATCAAACCGCATAAAGATACTTCACTTCAAGCCTTAAGGTCTTCACCCCTCATTAGATCTTATCCTTCATCAAGTGCTAAGGTTCATCCTTGGTTCAGATCCAACTATGCACCATAACCCAATAACCCGTGCACTAGATCTTGCTCATCATCAGATATTCAATCTTTGAATTCCTTGGTCTAATGATCTTCTTCTCCTTATATAGTGTTAGGCCTTTCTCAATACCATGGTCCAAAACCACTTAGGACCAATACCTTGGACCAAATACCTGGGATCAATACTTCGGACCAGATACTTTGGACCAATACCATGGATCAAAATACCATGGACCAAATACCACAGACCAAAACTTAGATTTCCAACATGTACGTGCCTTTCTTTCTGTGAAACTGCTTGTGTACATTATACGCATATTTTGGTCTATTAACCCACGTGTATACGCTACCTTGTCAAGGTGAACCTGCGTATACTTCTCTTTCCTCATTCTGTGAAGTCTGATCTATAACTCTGAGTTGTTAACCTGTTGAAATGTGATCTATCATGTGAGTGAGTTGCCATCAAGGACAACAGTTGTGTCAAATCTGAGTCATAATGCCAAAAATCTCCCCCTTTGGACTTGATGGGAACCCCAAGTCACTCTCCCCCTTTGTCATCAAGGACAAAGGGTCATGCTCCCCCTAAGTGTGTTGATTGAGCTTCATGAATGAGTCCATGCTCCCCCTGAATATAAGCAAGGTCTACAAAAAGATGTTCTAGAATAAGAACATGATTCTATACATACATCATAAATGACCTTCCTATCACCATTAACTCATACATACATCCATCTCCCAACCAAGTGGGAATATACCAATTGTATATACATGTCAAAAAACATTACAATATCCATCCCATGCATAGTGGGGTAACAATAGAGGTTGTTTTATGACCAAAAGATATACATGACATATAACAGAGACCAAGACCATGATAGTCATCAACAACTATCATCAGCAGCATTTGTCAACCAGCCTTCAGCCCAGCAACCATGTTCTCCCCTTAAACCTGTTCCACCTGAAACAAAAACAATTGTGTGATTTTGTACCAAGATCTTCTAAGATAATGCCAACAATGCATTATTAGAAGAATATGCTTCCCCTGAACCATATCAGACTCCTATCTTCCTGAGTTTGGCCACTTCTTTTCCTCAAAGCAACATATATGCGATTATATCCACAGAAATCGGCATATGTACACGACTACACTTCATGAAACTCACGTATAACCACCTTTCTCTAAAAAAGGTAGGTTTTAATAGCAGGATAATGCATCAACTACTCCCAGCTTCTGTTTGAGATAGTCAAAAGTCTCTCTGGGCAGTGGTTTGGTAAATATATCAACAACCGATTCTTTGGAGGGAACATATTCCAATTTGACCTTTTGTTCAAGCACTTGTTCACGTAGAAAGTGATATTTGATGGGTATGTGCTTGGTCTTGGAATGCATTACTGGATTCTTTGAAATACTGGTGATGTTTGTATTATCACATAGAATGGAGATGGGTGGAGTACATGTGATCTGAATGTCTTGCAATGTTTGCATCATCCAAAGGAGTTGTGTGCAGCAAGATGCAGCAGCCACATATTCTGCTTCAGCTATAGATAATGTAATTGAACTTTGTTTCTTGCTGAAGCAAGACACTAATCTAGAACCCATATAGAATGCACCACCACTAGCTTTTTTCTATCATCAATGCTTCCTACCCAATCTGCATATGTATATGCATGAAGTATAAGATCTGTATCTCTAGGATACCATAAACCAAAATTCTGTGTCCCTTGAAGATATTTGAAATGTCAGGATATTCCGACATGTAGGAATAGTTAAGTATAACTTGGTCTAGTATATAGTTAGGTAAAGTGTGTTTCTTTAACATGTACATTTGTAACTTACAATCCGACGATCACGATATGTAGTGATCCGGCGGTTCATTCTCTCCTCGGTATTACCGACACTTGATCCGTGGCTTGACACCCGATTGGTCCATGAATTCTATTTAAAGCGCATGGAGGGTCATTTGTAGGTTCATTGTGCATGAGAGAAGCTTATGTAAATTTTCATTCTTTTATTAATAAATTGCCTGTAGTAGCCACGTTGGCACAGGCCGTGGACTGTTTCCCTCTCTGAGGGTTTTAACCACGTCAAAATACCGGTGTATTGATCTATGCTCTGTTTGTGAGTGGTGTCCTTTTGGTGTTCTGTCTGAGGAACTTACCCTGTATATTCCTACATGGTATCAGAGCTATTTGAGGGTCGCGTCTGTTGTTGATCCAAATCTGAAGCCGGTAGAAGTGCATGCGACTGCCATCTCTTAGATCTGTTGTTTCTGACTGCTTTCGGGCCGAGAGGACTACTCTATTGTGTTGGGAGCATCTGTTCCAATGAGGAACCCCTTTCATTTCACGCGAAAAGGTTTCTGGTAGCCCTAGTTGCGTCAGTTTTTAGATCTGGAGGTATACAGTTTTTATTTGCAGTTTACTATTATTTTCTCTCTGTTTATTTCAGTTTCGGTTTATTTAGCTTTTTTTTTACCGGATCTATACCTTTCATTTCTGCGTATGCTCTTTGCCCTGCGACTCTAAGCGATCTGGGCAAATCAAAAACATAAAGGAAGATTTTTTCTCATGCGTATGTTCTTTTCCCTGCACCTTAGTGTGATCTCGGAAAATCAGAAACATTGAGGAAAATATTTAGTTTCTGGGTAAAGCTAACTTTAAGCCGTAAGGCTTGTTTTTTTTGCATGTCTGTGTTGGGTTTTGTGTTTTTGTTTTTTAGGGAGAAAAAGAGCTTTCTCAAGCAAGCACACAATCCAAAGCATCCGTGACTAAAAGAAAACAAAGCCCTCCCCCCCCCTCTCTCTCTCTCTCTTTCTCTCTATTTTTTTGTATAGCTCACTTGGTTCAAAGCTAATTTAAGAGAGTAGAGGTCTAGGGTTCAAATCTCCTTTTTGTTGAAAAAGGAGCATTTTTTTTCATTTCCGCACATTCCCGCACTTTGCCGACACCTTCATCAACTTTCTTTTAAAAAGGTCATAACTTATTCATTCGGAAGCCGTTTTCAGAACCTTTTTTTTTAACCAGCCTAATTTTTCGAGCTCTTTCCATTGGAACACTTAGTTTCAGCATATATAGCTTCAGTTTCTGTCAAAATGGAAAGTTCATGCCAAGTTATCATTGACAGCACCAATTACTTCCAATGGTGGTCCTACATTGTGGATTTACTTAGAAGTAAAGGTCTTTACCGAATATCCACAGGCCAAGAAACCAAGCCAAAAGATGAAGAGAAAGCAGCCAAATGGGAAAATAGGCAAGATCAAGCACGTGGGTTGATAGGGATGTCTATCTCTCCTGATCTTAGATTCCATATTGCTGAACTTGATACTCCTGATAAAGCAATGGAGCAGCTTACTAAATTTTTTGGAATAAAAAATGAACTTAGAGCCCATCAGCTTGAAAATGAGTTGCTTACATTAAACCCTAATGATTTTTATTACATTGAAGATTTCTTGTCCAAGTTCAAGACCATTAGAATTCTCTTGGAAGGTGTTAAAGTTAAGAAAGAAGACAGTGCCCTTATCTATTGCATTCTTACTAAGTTGGGACCAGCCTACTCTGTGTTTGTTTCCACCTTCGTTTCTACAAGAGAAGCCTTCATTTCTCAAGGACATGACTATAAGCCCCCTTCCTTCGATGCTTTTTGTGATTCTTTAATAAGAGAACAAGAAAAACTCTTACACCTTGGTCTTGATAATCTTGGAAACTCTTCTAAGAAAGCGTTAATCGCCCAGCAGCAACCAAACTCAAAGAATCCTAAGAAGGCATATCCTAAAAAGAATGGTCCTAAACCAAACAAGGGTCCTAAGCAATTGCAGCCTCAAAATGAAAAATCATTTCACCAGAATGATAAGGCAACTAAAAACAAAGGCAAGAAGACTGATAGACATTGTAACTTTTGTAATCGAGAGGGCCACTTAGAATCTAAATGCTTTAAGAAGATGGAAGCCTTGGAAGCCGCAATGAAGAAACATAACATCCATGTGGAGCATTCTTCTACTTCAACTTCAACTTCATCTTCAGGAATGGCACTTTCTGCATGTCGTTGTCAATCATCTCAGTCTGGTTATGCATTAAATGTATCTTCTTCTTCTCATTCTCGTGAGTGGCTCATTGATTCTGGAGCCTCTTATCACATGGCCAAAAACAAAGCCATGTTTCTTCTTTACATGATTGTAACACCAAAAAATATATGTTGGTGATGATAGATCTCTTAATGTTGTAGGGACTGGAACTGTTCATCTAGACAATGGTCAGTTTAATGATGTATTATGTGTTCCAACCTTATCCAGCAACCTTCTATCTGTATATCAGATAACCCATTCAGGTGAAGGTAAAATTGTTGAATTTTCACCTCATGATGTTGTAATCAAGGATCTAAGAGATCCTAAACAGATTCTAGCTACTGGTATTGCTGATGATTCCACAAGGTTCTATAAGTTTCACAACTTTGGGTCATCAAATCTTCCCTCAGTATTTGTTGCTCATAATGATGAAGTGAGCAAACTTTGCCATGAGCGATTTGGTCACTTAAACTATCGCTCCCTTCAGCATCTATGTAAAGAAAATATGGTGACAGGTCTTCCTATGGTATCTTGCAGAGATGGTGTTTGTTCCGGATGTGTACTCGGAAAACATCATCGGGACAGTTTTGAAAAACGTGACTCTTGGCACGCCTCAGCCCCTTTACAGCTTGTGCACAGTGATTGGTCCACTTCCAGTTGTTTCATTCTCTGGCTACAAGTATTTCTTAACTTTCATTGATGATTTCTACAGACGCACTTGGTTATACTTCTTAAAACTCAAGAGCGAAGTATTTAACATGTTCTTGGCCTTTAAGGCCTTTGTGAAAAACAATCTGGACATCAAATTCTTAAGCTAAGATCTGATAATGGCGGAGAATATGTTAACAACAAATTCATCAACTTTTGCACTGAGAATGGAATTCAAATGCAACATACTGTTCTATATACTCCACAACAAAATGGTGTAGCTGAAAGGAAGAATCGCACCTTAAAGGAAATGGCTAATTGTATGCTTCAATCTAAAGAACTTAGCCTTAACTATTGGGCAGAAGCAATTAACTGTGCAAATTACATACTAAATCGCACTCCTACTAAAGCTTTAAAGAACATCACTCCAGAAGAAGCATGGAGCTCTGTTAAACCAAATGTGAGTCACTTTCGTGTTTTTGGAAGTGAAGCATGGGCCCATATTCCAAATGAAAAACGTAAAGCTTTAGAACCAAAGAGTGAAAAATGTATCTTTGTTGGATATTCTGAAGATGTCAAAGCATATAGACTTATTCCATTTAAGTCCAAAAATGTTATAATTAGAAGAGATGTAAAGTTTGATGAAAATAAATCGGCCTACGAGCCTAGTTCGATGCATGTGCCACCTCTCTCTATCTCTTCTACCTTTGAACATATTTCTTCTTCAGATGATGAAAGTGAGGATGACAATCCTCCCCCACCTTCTCAGGATCATCCTTCAGCTCCTTCACTTCCAAAATGGGTCCAAGTTACTCGAGATGCAGCAGGTGATCTTGCCGGTGATCCTACAAATCAGCGCCGTACCCGTTCTCAGTTTGAAAGAGCCTCTTCTTTACTGGCTCAAGCTCCAGTAAATCATGATCCTGACCCTTTTGCAGAAGCTTCAGGCCATCCACATTGGGAAGCAGCTATGAATGAAGAATATCATTCATTGTTGGCAAATGATACATGGGATCTTGTTCCTCTACCAAAGGGACGCAAACTTGTTAGATGTAAAAGGGTTTACAGAACCAAGTATGGACCAGATGGGAAAGTTGATAAACATAAAGCTCGTCTTGTTGCTAAGGGCTTTTCACAAGTTGAAGGCATTGATTATACTGAAACCTTCTCCCCTGTTGCCAAAATGAACTCTGTCCGCCTTGTTCTTTCCCTTGCTGCCTCCTTTAAATGGGAACTCCATCAGATGGATGTTAAATCCGCCTTCGTGCATGGGGACTTGCATGAAGAAATCTACATGGAACAACCTATTGGGTTTATACAAATGGACTCCAACCTTGTATGTCGTCTTAAGAAATCCCTTTATGGTCTCAAGCAAGCTCCTCGGGCTTGGTATGCCAAAATGGATAGTTTTCTTTTAGAATCTAGCTTTTCTAGGTGTCATTCTGACAATATTGTCTACACCAAGAAAGAAGGCAAGTCTCTTATCATTCTTGTTCTTTATATTGATGATCTTATCTTCACTGGTAGTGATCCCAACCTTATTAACCATGTGAAGTCCAGCCTTAAAAAGAAGTTTGAAATGACAAACTTAGGACATTTACATTATTTTCTCGATGTTCAAGTCTTGTAATCCAAGGAAGGTATTTTCCTCTCCCAATCCAAGTATGCCTGTGATCTTCTACGTTTTTTTCACATGGAAGATTGTGAGCTAGCTCCTTCTCCCTTTCAGTGTGGAGTCAAACTTTCAGTCACTTGTACTTCCCCTGAAGCTGATGCTACCTTATACCGTCAACTTGTAGGAAAACTTTTGTATTTAACCCATACTCGTCCTGATCTTTCCTTTGTTGTTGGCCTTGTTGCTTAGTTTATGCAAATCCCACGTGAAAGTCATTGGAAAGCAGCTAAACGAATACTTCGTTATGTTTGCGGTACAGTTCAGTTTGGCATTCATTACAGTTCTGAAGCATCTCCTCTATTGGTTGGTTTCACTGATTCCGATTGGGCTGGTGACCTTGATGATCGGAAGTCTACTACTGGTTATGTGTTCACTCTTGGTTCAGGACATATTACATGGGCTTGCAAGAAACAGGCTGCCATTTCTCTTTCTTTAGCAGAAGTAGAGTATCGTGGTGTCGTAGAGGCTAGTAAGGAAGCCTTGTGGCTTTGTCAGATCCTATCAGAGTTTGGTTTTTAGCAGCAGCATCTGACTACACTTTGGTGTGATAATCAAAGTGCCATTCAGCTTTGCAAAGATCTAGTTCAGCATCAGCGCAGCAAGCACATTGAACTACACATGCACTTCATCAGAAAACTCATTCATGACCATGTTCTTGAAGTGCAATATTGTTCAACAGATGATCAAGTTGCAGACATCTTCACA